>CAOLHI010006240.1:0-40425 GCA_948474755.1 Ctenosaura bakeri
AGTGTGATGCGGCAGCCAAGAAAGCCAATGCAATTCTTGGCTGCATCAATAGGAGTATGGTGTCTAGATCGAGGGAGGTACTGGTACCACTCTACTCTGCTTTGGTTAGACCCCATCTTGAATACTGTGTCCAGTTCTGGGTACCCCAATTCAAGAAGGATATTGACAAGCTGGAGCAACTCCAGAGGAGGGTGACCAAAATGGTGAGAGGCCTGGAAGCCATGCCCTATGAGGATAGACTTAGAGAGCTGGGTATGTTTAGTCTGCAGAAGAGGAGGTTAAGAGGGGACATGATAGCCATGTTTAAATATTTGAAGGGATGCCACATAGAGGAGGGAGAAGGCTTGTTTTCTGCTGCTCCAGAGACCACGACAAGGAGCAATGGATTCAAGCTGCAGGAAAGGAGATTCCACCTGAACCTCAGGAAGAACTTCCTGACAGTCAGGGCTGTCCAGCAATGGAATCTGTTGCCTCGGAGTGTAGTGGAGTCTCCTTCCTTGGAGGTTTTTAAGCAGAGGCTTGATGGCCATCTGTCGGGATTGATTTGAGGGTGTTCCTGCATGGCAGGGGGTTGGACTGGATGGCCTGTGTGGTCTCTTCCAACTCTGAATTTCTATGATTCTATGATTCTACCTCACCTTCAGCAACCTACACTGAAGTGCTATGCTGCTATGCTGCCTGAATAAAAACCTTGTGTGTTTCTTGAGAAGCAGGTTGAGTAGCACATAACAGATTGCTAGAAGTTAATTGAAGAATGGCAACTCTAAATATAAAATAGAACCTGAAGTGACCGGAAGATCAAGCTAGATGGAAGAAAATTACTGACTGAAAACATATGATTGCAAGTCAGGGCAGGCAACACCCCCTCTAGGCATAGCCAAAGTTACTGATAGGCAGATTACCAAACAACTCTGGAAATAATAGTCTTAAAATGAAGCTGGAACATCTCTGCGCATAAAAGAGAAGTTCTCACCAAATGGTGATTGTTTCAATCCTGTTCTCTCAAACCTGGATATTTCCCTGCATTGTCCTCCAAACCTCTCCACACTACAGAGCTGATGACAGTCATTACCACTTCATCACCTAAATACTAAGACTGGTAACTCTGTCTGGACCCCATTGTTTGGGTTGCAACTCCCATTGTTCACTGAGCTGGGAGAGTGATTCATATCCAAATCCACAGGGTAGTTTTCAGGTATAAAAACCCTCCATTTTGAGTAATTCAGTGCAGTCTCTCACCTTGCTGAATACCACACTGTAGCCTACATTTCCAAATGACAACTGTTCTTAGCCACATTGCTGCTTTCTTTACTGCTCTCTGGACCAGTAATTATCCACAATTTTCTATCCATAGTTTTTCTCCCTTTATCCTTTGGTTAGCTCTTGTTTTAGTCTGTAAGTGCTTGCATCTTTTGTGTGCTTGTGTGAATCTTTCAACCAAACACATTTTAGTTTACATTCTGGGATTTCTGGCTGGTTCTTTCCTGCATGACCTCATAAATATTGATGGAAAGATCTTGTTAAGTTACACACACAAACACCTCTTAACTCTGAGCTAATTAATTCCTCTCTGTCACACAGAGGTACTGGTATTATGGGTGAACCCCTGAGTCACCCATGTTTTGAGGTAACAAAATTGGTTGAGAATGTGGGCAACACCCTGTTTTTCTGTCCTGTGAGTAGGCACATGCAGTGCAGGAAACAAATGTAGGGAAGTGTCGAAATCCCACCTGAATCAGCTAGGAACATGTGTGATTATGAATCTCATGAATTTCAGTCAAATGACTATTGTGAGGTTGGGAATCTTCCTCCCTTTCTATCTTGATCTGAGTCTGGCAGCCACACCTATCTGGCTATACGAGTTTTCTGTGAGCCACAGTAGAATGCAAAGGCTTTACATGTAGTTGCCCTGAGAATCAATCCCTAACTTGAGTTTAGTGGTGTGGGATCTGAAGCATTCGGATAAAACAAGTTAGGAATATACACATCAAGTCAAAGCACAGGCTGTAGAGAAAAGTAAGGTTAGGTCCTCTGAGCCCATTCTGTGTGATCTGGGTGCTATTTTTAATATTTTTTTTTAATTTTATTATTATTAAAGTTATAACAATCAATATTTACAAATAATCATTCTTTCTTTTTATAAATATATAAGAAACAGAAAACAAAGAAATATATACAATCAAATTTATATACCTATCCAAATTTATATACCTATTTCTTTTTCTTCTTCTTCTATCTTAATCTACATATATTGCTACCTCTATATCTTTTATGTATCTAAATAAATTTCAATTACCTGTCTTATGTATTCTATTTTGTCTTACATATGTGTTACCCTGTTTACTGGGGATCCCAGGAGGGACACCTAAATAACTTTACAATTATAAAAGATGGGGAAATTAGTCAAGAGCACTGGTTGGCACTACGAGAGGCAGGGTAACGCAGCAGGATCTTGTAACCCAATGTTTACGGGGTCAGGCCAAGTCAAGAAGCAAACCGTGTTGGAAATTAATGAATGATCTTTATTAAATGCTTACACAATGTAAGCAACACACGCACACAGATAACTAAGGAAAATAAAGGTGTGAGTTTGATAGCGGGATTTTCAGAGGGATAGTAGATTAGGGTGATATGGAACCTGTTCCTGGAGCCCGGAAAGAAGATAGAGAGCGAAGCTGGGGTGTGATGTATCTCAGCACGTGGAGCTGAGGGGAAGCTCGCCAAGCATAGCAGCAGCAAGGCGGTCTGAAACTCAGGAGCGATCCGAGGATGGTCTCGAATCAGGGGTTTTTACAGGGAGAAATGGGACTGCAGGCTATGCCTTAGGGAAAAAAAGAGTTTTAGGAGTGGGACAAAGCTTTGGAAAGGTCAGAATTTAGCATGATTGAATTAAGTCTGAATTGACATAGAGTTAGCCAGTATGAAAATGCAGAGTGCTTGGCAATTGAGTATACAGCTTACCAGGTTGCCTGCTCGGGGCAGGGAGTCCTTTGTAAACAGTGTGCATACATAATGAAGGTGTTCACAGAGAGGTCTCCTAAAGCAAGGATCTGGCTATTTCTGGCCTGCCTGGGCGGAGAAAGGAATGTTCAGCAGTTAGTGGCCGCACCTAGTCTGTGCTTGTTCGGGGGCCTCCCAAACACGTGGAGAGGGGCAGTAGAAGAGAGCCAAATTATTGATATCAAAATGATATCTAGAGGTATCTCCAAGGAGGTCTAAACTGCAGTAACATATGTCTTACATATGAATTCTTTCTCTACTTTGTTCTGAGCTTTATGAGCATCCTTCTATATAAAAATTATATGCAAATGTACAGTTTCAACTTCCTTCTTTCTTTCTTCTAGTTTTATTACTCACTTATTTTTCCAAGTTTCTTCTAATCATTTCCCTTGCCTTATAATTTTGCCTTATAATTTTGAAAATAATTTTTTTCACTTCCCTTTTCCCATATCTTTTCTTATCCTCATTCTTTTCATGTTTCTTTCTGAATTGCCCAATTGCGTTGCATGCATGTGTGTGTGCTACTTGTAAAGGTCTGTGCACCTCTAATAGTTTTGTTAGGATGGGTAGGAAGCCCAAAGCCCTCTTGTGTTGGTAGCTCAGCAAGGGTAGCTCCTTCCTTTATTGGTCAAAAGACTAGAAACATATCTATTTCTCAGAAGTGGATGAAACGTTTATAGTCTGTGAACTCTTGCCAGTTTGTTTCTCAGAACCATCAGCATGCAGATTTTTTTCCTATATGGAAAAAAGGGAATAAGAAACACTTTTTAAAAAAGAACTTATTCCACAGGCTCCCTTCCCTTTAACTGATAATCTACCAAACAACATTTTTAGAAAATAAAACTCTTACCAGTGAGCTCTTGCAGGCTAAATCAGTGTTTTTATTAAAAAATCTTCCTCAAACACATCCTTAGGGTTGGGTCAGAATAGGACTGGGTCAGGAGCTCTCTCTTTTCTGTCCCCTTTTCATCATCTGTTGTATACAAAGATGCTCCTGGAGTCTGTGGAATGTTGAAAACTTTTGGCTTCTGTAACTTCTGGAGAACTGCTCTTCAATCACAACTGCAATCACTTGATATCTGAGTCCTGGTCAATGGAATCCATTCCCCAGGTGTTATCATGGTTATGATATGTCTGGATATCCTTTGCAGAGGTCCACTGGACAAGCACGTATTAGGCGTGGTCGTTAATGGTTTTACATTCCAAACCTCATTCAGGCAAGCAAGTTAAGCCTCTCTGATGTTTTATGGAAAAATTTTCTTGCAAACTGGCCTTGCTCAGCGCGAATATTTACAAAGACGCACGGCCAAGGGCCGAGCCATTCCTTTATGTTGGGTCATCAGCATACTGGCCATACTATTGTCATACAGTGCTAAGCTCATCATGCAAAATCCAACTCCTTTGTCCAGCTCCAAATTTCCTTTGTTCTCACTGAGCACGGCATAGCCTGTAGGGCATAGTGCACCCTTTAAAAAGTCCCTACTTTGGTGAACACTTTGGATCACTTGCTCGGACTGCTTGGAACACTT
The DNA here is from genome assembly GCA_948474755.1 of Ctenosaura bakeri. NCBI lineage: Eukaryota > Metazoa > Chordata > Lepidosauria > Squamata > Iguanidae > Ctenosaura > Ctenosaura bakeri. The sequence continues at coordinate 4,530 of CAOLHI010006240.1, forward strand.
TGGATCACCCTGGAATACTTCTGGAGAGTAGTAAAGGATCGAGCGCAGGGAAAGGCGAAGAGAGCAAGGTCGCCGAGGTCTCCCAGGAATGGCTGCCGCTGCTATAGTCTGTCCTGGGCAGCCTTACTCCGGAGTACTCCTCGCCTTTCCCTGCGCTCGATCCTTTACTACTCTCCCTGGACTTCCATCCAGCCTTGCTGCTGCTTTGTCCAGTGAAGTTTTCCCCTCAGTTCTCAATAACTGAGTCTGCCTCCCTTCTTGGAACCCCAGCTTCTCTCCAGGACTACGAGACCAGGTGTCGTATTACCCATTCCCCAAAGCTCTCCATTTCTATTTCTAGTTAGCTGTGTGCATGTGATGTCTTTTATGTTGTTTATCCTCAATAAATGTTATTTTTGTTACTTTAAAACCTTGTCTAGCCGCTCTCTGACCTGATACTGTATACATAGGGTGAAAGATCCTAGCTAAAGTTACCCTGCCTCTCGTTAGCTTAAGAGAGTGCTCGAGCTTAATTTCCCCATCTTGTGCTTTTATTTGGTTATTTGGGTGCCCCTCCCAGGACTCCCAACAAACAGGGTAACACAGGCTGATAGGCATGTATGTTCAGGGTCTTTATACAGCAATCCCTTTCTAGGTTGCAAAGTTGCAACAGGCAATGAAGAGCCCACAGGACCATTATATCTTAGCAAAGGTGACCCCTGGTTTCTGGATTCCATTTCCCTGGAAGTGGAAAACTTGTAAGCCTCTGAGGGTGCTTGGTGCCTCCATGTTGTCTCTACAAAACATGATTGAGCAAGCAAAACTGGCTGCCTCTCTCTCCAGAACATATCTCTCTGTAGGCTGTCTTTTGACTTGTTTGTTGAATGTTATTCTGAGGGGGTCCAAAGCCAGACTCTATTGGTTGGAGGTGATGGGGTGAGCTCTAGGAGTGATCACATGATCCCATTGGAACTAATTTTGGTACAAACTAGAATTCTACCCTGATTGACCAGTTTAAATCATGAGGGTACAAGGAATCTAAAACTGTTTCCTATTGGTCAAGAGTGGTGGGGTGAGTTTGTAGAGGGGCCATATTACCCATTCCAGATGTCCCTTCCTAGAATTTCCAGTTAAGGGAGGCACAGCAATCATTTTGAAAGGCATCTATCATTCTATCATTCTTTACAGATCATCAATCATTCTTGACATTCTTGGTTTTATATCATTTTAGTTGTATTTTTATCTATGATGTACCCACCTCAAGTCTTGGAGAGAGGGGGGTAAGAATATAATTATATTATTGTTGTTGTTGTCAGGCATCAAAAAGCCATCAATCTTTTTCTGATAGGAGCTACCCCCTCTACTACTCACAAGACAAAACATATTCCCTATAACTCTCAATTGTGAAACTCCTTCACAGTGGAAATTCAGCTGGCATCATCCAGTTTAATCAGATTGGCAAAAACTGTATTATTCTGCCTGGCCTTGGTTTTCAGAATTGTCTCAAATTGACCTTTGAAATTCTTTAACCTGTTTTCAAAGTATTTTATATGTTTTCTTGTACATTGCTTTGGAAAGTACAGTAGTGGTCAGCTCATTGCTCAGTAAAAAAGAAATTAATAAATATGTTTAAATAAAATTAAAATTAATTAATTAATTCATTCATTCATATTTGGTATGAATTACATGTACTCAAAGGCCACATTGTTTAACTATGCAGGCCTGTGAAAGTGGGAAGAGCCTTTGCAGATGCCTTCTTTCTGCAATCAAGAGGTGAGCAAGTCTGTTTGCCCCATAAGACCATGACAGCTGAATTTTAAAATTTTAACAAGACTCTGCCAATGCCGTAAACAGATTGAGCAAGGAGAGAGCCAAAGCAAAGTCGAGGAGGAAAAGGTCAATACCAGTGTACACTTACTGGAAAGCTCTGAAGCGGCGAATATGGCAGAAAGAAAGGAACTAAGGACAAAGCCAGCACAAAGCCAGCAGGACACATTATATACCCTTGAGGGAAGGAGGCAGGGTTCCTCCCAAAATCTTAGACCTAGAGCTCTGGAAAGTTTTGTGGTTGGTACCGCGCAGGTGCAGACAACCCAATTTGTGTGAGTCACAGAGATCATGAAGAACTTGCCTCCCGCCCCCCCATATGAACATTCTCAACTAATTTTGTGTTAAAATGATTACAATCATCAAAAAATTAATAATCTAAATTAATTAGTAATAATGATTCTAACTTAATTAAAAATCACTTTTATATATACATATATATATATATATATATAATTTTATTAGTTTCAACAAATAAAACAATCAATTATTTCTGCAATGTTTACCTGCAATATTTTTCCTTCTTCCTTCTCTTTCTGGATTACAATTATTAATATTTCCTCTATTTATTATACCACGTATCGCGATAAAATGCTAATAATCTATAATTTGTTAGTTCCTGCTATATATCTCTACTTGTTACATGATATTTCATTGATTACTAACCTGTATAGTAATTCATATCATGAAATATCTATTGCCTTCTGTCTACACCCAACCCAAATCTGTAACAATCTTCCACTCTTTATTAATGTCTTCGTCTAATTTCCCTTTTAGTCTTTGTGTAAGTATGTCCGCATTTCTATTTTCCATAAAAGTTGTCCACCACTGTTCAGTAGTAGGTATAGTTTCATTTTTCCAAAGTTGTGCATACTCAATGCGAGTCATCGTCACCATATATAATACTATTCTCCAATATTTCTAGGCTGATGTTCCATCTAATATATGTGTCATGTTTAACAAGTAAAATTCAGGTATCATCCCAAATTGGATCTTCAAAATTGAACTTATTTTCTTATGTATTCCAGTATTTTTGTGCTTTGGGACATGACCACCACCTGTGAAATAGTGTGCCAGAGTTCTCTTGACATTTCCAACATTGACCTGTACCCATCTTGTATATTGTCTTTAATTTTTCTGGTGTCATGTACCATCTATAAAATAGTTTGTAATAATATTCTTTTAAATTTTGAGCAGCAGTGAATTTCTGTGTTCATTGCCAACTCTTTTCCCACCACTCTAACTGTATTGGATGTCCAACATTTTGTGCCCATTGTATCATTACTGCTTTAACTGTCTCCTCCTCGCATTCTTGGTGTAATTAAAAATCACTTTTAACCACTTAATAATAACTTATCACAGAGAACCATTAATCAAAATTACCTACTGATTTAATATTTTTGTAATCATCCACTATGTTCTTCCATTGTTTCAAATGGATTTCGTGGCCTATATTCTTGGACCATTTTACCATTGTCTATTTGATGTGATTCCAGCTCTCTTTCCAGCATTAATTTGTACAGCTTAGATATCATTTGCTTCTTTGATTCAAATGTTATTTTCCCAAATGGGTCCTCATTCCTTGCCGATTCGATGCCCTCTAAATGTTTGTCCATGAGGAATCTTTCTCTCATTTGTCTATATAAAAACCAGTGGCATCTGAATCCTGCTGCTTCAATTTCTTCTCTTGATTTTAACACATATTCCTTTTGATTTTCTATTATTATGTTGCTATATCGTATCCATTTATCTTGAGGTTCTTTCCACCTCCCGTATAATGCTTCATGCGGGGATAGCCATTGGGGATTTCTTATGTAATATTTTTTCTTGGATTCCAACCAGATCTTAAGAAGCACTCTCCTTAAGTAGTGGTTTTGAAAGTCTATCTATTTTGTATTTCTCATACCACATAAATGCATGCCATTCCATTCACTTTCCCACTCCTTCCAGATTTAGTAATTTTTCATCTTGCAGCGTTATCCATTCTTTGATCCAAATAAGCCCACTGGCATAGTAGTATATTTTCAGATTTGGCAGGTCAAAACCTCCTTTTTCCTTTTTTTTTTTTTTTGTTAACAGCTCCCATTTTATTCTGGGTCTTTTATTTTCCCAAATAAACTTAGACAAGTCCTTCTGCCACTCTTTAAAAGGTTTTTCGTTTGTGATAATGGGCAAGTTCTTAAACAGGAAATTTAATCTGGGCAACATGTTCAGTTTGATTGCCGATATTCTCCCCAGCAATGATAACTTTAGGGAACTCCAATTTTCTAATAATTTTTTTAATTTCCTTCCACATCGTTTTATAATTGTTCTCGTATAGTTCGTTCTCTTTGAAATCCATATTCCTAGGTATTTTATCTTGTTCTCTACTTTGAATCCTGTTATTTGGGCCAGCTTTTCTTCCTCCTCCTTTCTTATATTCTTAGTTATAATTTTTGTTTTTTCTTTGTTGATCTTCAGCCCTGCCACTTCTCCAAATTGCTCTAACTTCTGTAATAGAATTTCAATATTTGTTTCTGGATTTTCCAAAATAATCAACATGTCATCCGCATATGCCCTCACTTTATGTTCTTGGTCTTTAATTTTACACCCTCTTATATCTGGGTCGTGTCTGATTGCATTGAACAACACTTCCAATGTTGTTATGAACAAAAACGGCGATAACAGGCAGCCCTGCCTTGTCCCTTTTTCTAACTGCTTTGTTCTGTCCCTATTGATGATTATGGCTGCTCTCTGCTCCTTATAGATTTCTTTAATCCAGTCCAGGAAGGTTTTTCCCAGGCCCATTTTTTTCAATACCTCTATCATAAAGTCCCATCTGAGGTTGTCAAAGGCTTTTTCTGCATCAATAAAAATCAGTGCTAATTTCTTTTCATTGTTCTTTTTGTAATAGTAAATAATGTTCAAGGTTGTTCTGCTGTTATTTCTAATCTGTCTATTGGGGAGGAAACCGTTTTGATCATTCTGAATAACTTCCTGTAATATTCTCTTCAGTCTTTCTGCCAATATATTTATAAATATTTTCTAATCAATATTAAGGAGTGAAATTGGACGATAGTTTCCTGGGTCCTTTGGATCTTTTCCCTCCTTTGGGATCAATGTAATATTGGCTTCATTCCAAGAATTTGGTTTCCCATTCTCTTTTATATTGTTAAATAATTTCTCCATAGGTCCTATTAAAAGTTCTTGCAGCTTCTTATAATACGTTGCAGAAAGACCATCCGGTCCTGGTGCTTTTGATATATATAGTTTTTGATTGCATCTGCAATTTCCTTTGTTGTAATCTTCGCCTCCATCATGTACCTGTGCTCTTCTTTGATTTGATGTATTTTTTGATTCCCTAGGTTTTCTTCTATTTTCCTTTGCATCTTGTCTTGTCCTTTCATACGGTAAAGATTTTATTAGTAATTATAAAAGATTTTCTTTATTTCTTCTTGATTTACTATTACTTTCCTCCCCTTGTTTATTTCCAAAATTAGTCTCTTTTCTCTCTCTTTTCTTAGTTTGTGGGCTAGCCATCTCCTCGGCTTGTCTGCTTGTTCAAAATGCCTTTGCTTCATCCATTTTAGCTTTCTGCTTATTTCTAATTGATTTTCAGCTCTCATCTGTTCTTGTAAATTTTTCAGTTTTAACCGTACTTTATTGTCCGTCGGGTTTTCCCTCAATTTTTCTTCCTGTAATTTAACTTTTTCCATTAATTCTTGATATTTTTCTTGTTTTTTCTTCTTGATTTCTGAACCCAAGTTAATGAAATGCCCATGTGCCACTGCTTTACTTGCGTCCCAGATTGTTTTCATCTTTAATTCGTCTGACATATTTTCTTCAAAATAATATTTTATTTTAAATAATATTTTATTTTATTTAATTTATTTTATTTCTTCAAAATAATATTTTATCGCCTTTCCAAACTATGTTCATTCTGAAAAAGACTGTCATTCAACCTCCATCTTGTTCTTTTCTTCATAGATCTTAATTCTAGTTGGATAGGATTATGGTCAGATAACATCTTCGGGAGTGGCTCCATGTCTATTACCATTTGTTGTAAACTTTTAGAGATCATAAACATGTCTATCCATGACATTGTTTTGTGAGCATCTGAGTAAAAAGTGTATCCTTTAGAGTCTTTATGTGTCCCTCTCCAGATGTCTTGCAATGCCATCATTTCTACAAATTTGAAAAAAGATTGTGGCAACTTCTCATGTTGTTTTCTATGTGAACTGGAGATTGATCTATCTAATTTGGGGTCAATCACCCTGTTCATATCCCCCAACATTAGAAAGTTTCCTTGGTCAGTCTCCTCAGACTACTTCAAGATCTCCTGTTTTAGCTTCTCGTAAAATTTATTTTTCTCTTCTGTTGGGGAATACACTGCTATCAGTAATAGTTTAATTTCTGGGATTTGCACCTGTACACCCAAGTAATGGCCATTTTTATCTTGAAATTTCATTTCCGAGGGATATTTCTGGTTGACGTATAAGGCGACCCCTTTTTTCTTCTTTTGTGATGCGGCAATGTGGCTTTTCCCCAACTTGGGGTTCCTAAGATATTTATTATCTTTCTCTCTAATTTTTGTCTCTTGGAGACAGACCACGTCTGTTTTACTTTTCTCTATGTAATGAAAGACTTGCCTTCTTTTGTAATTATAATTCAGGCCTTTTACATTCCATGAAATAATCTTTATAGCCATCTCTTTCAGCTTTCAATTTTCTCTTATAAGTCCTCTTCTTCGACGTATAAGTCTTCTATCTCCATTTCAGGTTTCTGTAAATCTTCCTCTTCTTCTCGTTCAGTCTCTGAATCTAGATAACTTTCTTTTTCCTGTTTCTCTTCTCTTCCCGCGTTTTGTTCCATTTTTTCAGCTTCTAGTATCTCTTCCTGACTACCTTGTTCTTCCTCCTGTCTTTTTCCATTGTCTCAATTTGTTGGTTTTTCTAGTTCTCGCTTCAGTTTATCGTACGTCTCTTTTGCTCTCTGTGTGTTGGTAATTTTATACCTCCTCTGTTTATACATATAGGATAACCCCTCCAATCTCTCCCATTTATATGTAATTCCATGTTTTTGCAAGAGTTGAGTTAAGAACTCTTATTCTTGTCTTTTTTTTCAGGATTTCATATGGTATGCCCTTAAATATTTTTATTATTCTGTCTTCAATCATAAGCTGTTTTTCATAATTTGTTTGAAGTATTCTCTCTTTGATCCTGGTCCTCGTGAAACACACTGCAACGTCTCTTAGCCAGTTCTTGTCTTTTGCGATTCTTGAATTTGCTCTGAAGATTTGATCTATGTCTCTCTCCATATCCTCTTCTTTCACACCGATATAATTCGTCAGTGCTATAATTACTTTCTCTTCTATCATTTCCCCTGGGGATTCCACAATGTCTCTCATTTTGATACACTTATCTCGATATCTCAACTCCTGTTGACTTAGTCTTGAATCTTCCTGTTTTTGAGTCTCTTTCATGATCTCTGTCTCCTTTTCCAGTTGTTTTGTTTTGTCATGTATCTCTTGAATGTCCATTTTCATTGATTTAATGTCTTTATTCATATTGTCCATTCTCTTCACGATGCAGTCTAATTCCTTCCGTATATCTACTTTTATTTCCACCCTTGTGTCTTTCATTTCCTTTCTCATCTCCTTTTTTAGGCTTCTGATTTCCTTCAAAATTTCCATCATTTGATTTCCTGCTTCTGTTGACCACCTTCTTGTTGGATCTGTCAATTGTATTTGAGTCTGTGTTCTGGTTCCCTTCCTTATTCCAGATGCCATTTTCTATTTGTTTGTCTATTTGTGTGCTTATTTAATTATTTTTTGATGTATTTCCACTTAGTCCACACTAGATGGCGCTGCTGTGCCTCTTCTTCTCTTCAGTACTTTCCCTTCAGGGGTTAACTGAAATAGTTTCATGTCTTGAATATTTCCTTCAGCATGTGCTGTCCTTGTAATGATACAAGGTCATTTCTCTCATAGCAGTTTTAATTTTGATCACCCTTCTATTCTTTATCCCCACCACCTGTGAGTTCAATGGATTGGCACAGTCCAATACACACAGATTAATTAGTTTTTAAATCTATTTTCCCACTTTGTTCACTTATCCAACAGTTATAGAGAATTATTAATGTATAATTGTATAAACAATATAAGCAATTATATAAGTAATTCGTCAATTGGTCAAATACAAGTTAATTAAATCAGCTGTAAATCATTACTTCTATTATCCACTTAATGTTTGTTTAGCACAATACCGTGTAATTATTACTTAATTATGGCTGAAATGTATTCTGAAAGTACACTAATTTTTTTTCTTGAAGTTTAAGTATTTATATTCTTATTTAATCAAAGTCAGCTTAATTTCTACCTTTATAACAATTATTCAGTCTGTTTTTCATAGTTCTTTTGTAGTCCTTTCTACCACGACTTTTCTAATCCAGCCAAATTGTCAGCAAGCTCCAGCATTTTATTCGCGAGCTCTAGCTGCTTTTTTCTGTCTTTCACTCAGCTGGTCTCCGTCCTGTCTTAAACTTGAGCCTCTTTTCTCTTTCTCTGTCTCTGTCTTTACTTTGTGTCTTTTCTACCCTCCATTGTAGCTTGTCCGCAGTCCTGGCTAGCAAGCTCGAGCGGCTCCAATTAGCTCCTCTGGCTAGTCCCCCTTCGTCGCCCGGTTCTCCCCGCGACCTCCAGCTAGCCACGTCTGTTAACTGTCTGTTGTCTTGTCCCAGTTTCTCTAATTCCAATGTCTCTGTTGTTCTGTCCTCTTTTCTACGCTGCTTTTGCTGACATCCTCCAATTTCACAATCTTGCAGTCCTAGTTAGGCAGCGAACTCCAATGTTGCCGCGAGCTCCAGCTGCACCGGTTGTTCCCTGTCTGTCGTCTTTCTTCATTTCCCGACTCTTTTTCACTTGTCCCAAGTTTTATTTTACTTCTTGATCTTGGATCTTCCCCCTCTCTCACTCGTTCTTCACTTATTTTACTTATTTTAACAATGTTTTAAATTACAACAAACTGTTCCTTTGATCTTTCTTAATGCCTGTTCTCTCTCCTCCTCTTTCTCCCTTGGGATTTCTTACCATCCTCTCCCTCTTCCACATGGATTCCCCCTCTTCTCCTCCTCTTCTCATCTAAACTTTTGAACATTCGGTCCGATCTTCCAATCTTTGAGAGAAATAAGTTTGGATCGTGAGTGATGCCCTGATTCACTTTTTTGAATTGTTACTCAGTTGCTTCTAATTAAAAAGTCTCGGACGCCGCTAGACCACCATAGTGGTTCCTACCCGAGCGGACGTGGTGCTCTGCGACCCTCTCTCTTTCGGCATTCGAGTCCTGCTGTCCTCTAGTAGAAAAGAGAAACGAAGGTCCCTGTCGAGCCCCTCTGGACCCCCTTTCCCGGGGGGGCACTCTGCCGAGTATATTTCTTCAGCAAATCCACTTGGGATGACAGCGACAGTGCAAGCCGATCACGATGCCATTGAGACCCGGAACTCGCCCAACAATTGTTTTAGCATGTTTTATACATTTTGTCTAATTGTATGGGCTTAATGTACCATTTATGGAACATCATCAGGTAATTTTCTTTGAGATCTTGAACTAGAGTGAATTTATTGGTCATTCTCCATGATATTTCCCAGTGGTCATTTTGCTGGCCCATGTTGTCACAGTATCTTTACTTATCTTGTCTTTTAAGTTATGATCTAAAATAAATTTGTAGAGTTTTGAAGTGAGATTATTAGAGTTGTTGAAGACAATAGAATCATAGAAATGTAGAGTTGGAAGAGACCACAGGGGCCATCCAGTCCAACCCCTGCCATGCAGGAACAGCCTCAAAGCACTCCCAAGAGATGTCAGGAAGTTCTTCCTGAGGTTCAGGTGGAATCTCCTTTCCTGCAGCTTGAATCCATTGCTCCTTGTCCTGGTCTCTGGAGCAGCAGAAAACAAGCCCTCTACATGGCATCCCTTCAAATATTTAAACATGGCTATCATGTCCCCTCTTAACCTTCTCTTCTGCAAACTAAACATACCCAGCTCTCTAAGTCTATCCTTATAGGGCATGGCTTCCAGGCCTCTCACCATTTTGGTTGCCCTCCTCTCAAGTCCTTCTTGAATTGGGGTGCCCAGAACTGGACACAGTATTCAAAATGAGGTCTAACCAAAGCAGAACTTTTCTAACTTGTTTGGATTTTGTTTGTAGAGAATCCTTCTTGTCTTAAATCAATTTTATAATCTTTCATGAAGCTGTCAGTATGGAAACCAATATGGAAACCATTGAAGATTGAATCCCAATTGCTTTAGTTTCTCCCTGGATCTTAACTGTGTGTTTCCCGATTCATCCTGTTCCAATAGATCTTTGTAAGTTAGCCATTTCTCTTGTACATTTGCCCATCTTCCATAGAATGTCTCCTGGGGTGATATCCAAAGTGGAATTGTAAACCTCATTCTTGACTTTAATCCAGATTCTTAACAAAGACTCTCATATGTAATGATTTATAAATTCTCTGTCAAATTTTGCCATGTTGTCCCATATATAGGCCATTCTGTTGTCTGCACCCTCAAGAGTTAGGATTCTTTTATTCTGTAATGTTAACCACTCTGACAATCAAGAAAGGGCACTTGCATAATAGTAAAATTTTAAGTCAGGAAGACTGCAACCTCTGCGTCTTTTATGGTCTGTCAAATTCTTCCATTTTATCCTTGATTTCTTGCCATTCCATATAAATTTGCCATGTTTGAAATGGTTTGTTGTTCTTAATTATAGCCAAGTTTTGAAATAGGAAATTCATTTTAGAAAGAACATTTATCTTCACAGCTGCAATTCTTCCCAGCATAGGCTTAATGTAGACCACCTCTTAAGATCTTTTTTATTTCTTTCCATATTCTTGCGTAGTTGTTGTCAAATAAATCTGAATTTTGCCTTGTTATCCAGATCCCAGGGTATCTTATCTCCTTTTGTAGTTGAAATCCCAACTTCTTAATGGGTTGTTCAGTTTTCAATATAGGCATGTTTTTAGTCATAATCCTGTTTTTTTCTTTGTTGACCTTGAATCCGGCTGTCTCTCCAAGTTCGTTGATTGTTGTAAGTAGTTTGTCTGTACTAAAGAGTGGGTCTTCTAAGAAAATCACTAAGTTGTCAGCATATGCCTGTAACTTATAAATTTGGTCTTTGATTCAAATACCCTTGATTTCCAAGGCAGTTTGAATTCTCCTGTTCAATACTGCTATAAATTATTTTCAAGCAGGCATCAGAGCTTTTTTGATGATCTTTTGACGAGTCGGGCTCAAACTCATGGAAGTGTAAAATGCAGCTGGTTATCATGTATCTGGGATTTTCAGTCTCCTTTCTTATGACTCAAGGTTATGATAGAGATAAAATATTAATACTCCAAAGAGTTAAGAATACTGAGCTGCAATCTCAGATGACAGAGATCGTCCTGCCAATACAGCAATTTTATTCTGCTTCTTTCATTCCACTTTGTCTATCATTTCCAAGATATCTAATCAATCCTCCAAATATTAAAATGAGGATAGCCTTCACACGTGCAAGATTAAATGTTCTTCCATTGGCAGCTTGGATGGGGCTATATATGAGTGTTCTTATGAAGTACAGAGTATGTGGCTGTAATTCTTTCTTACCAGAAAATTTAACTCATATACTGCTTGAATGCCCTATTTATGATGATATTAGAAACAATTATATTTATCCTTTATTAAAATCTCTCAAGGGAAGCTCCTCTCTTGCAAAGATCTGTTTTCTGTTATCTGTTGCTTTGAAAATTATACATTTTAGAACGTCCAATTTCCTCATTAAGGACTTAAAAATACATGCTATGAAGCTTAAAGAGAAACTGAGCCATCATTTGACGGTTAATTATTATTAGTAAGTTAGTTTGATTTCTTCCTCTTGTTTTATAATTGCATATAATGACTGTTGGCCAAAATACAATAAACTGCCAGACTTCCTGATTGATGGCAAAAAGTTACAGATCCATGAAAGTAGCTCAGGAGGCACAGAGGGTAGTGACCAGCTGATTCACAGGGCAAAATGCAGGTAAAGGTTAGAACAAACAACAGTACAGTAATTGAAGAAAAAAGTCTGAATTCCTTCAGAGATATAGAATAAATATTTTACAATAACTAGAAAACAATCCACCTTTCTTTCACCTTTTTGACTTTTCATCAAAATGTTCATGCTAAATAACTCTTCTATGCTAGGACAAACTATTTGTTGAAGTTACTAGATCCCTGATAGGCATGTGTACTCATAACATTCATTCATGTGGCCTGGGGGCATAGCTGGTAACACTATGCTTGTAATGAGGTTAATGATTGACTCTGAACTGCAAAGAGAGTACTATCTTTTATATTAACTCAAACAGCAAAACATCTTGAGTTGAGTTTAGAAAAAAAGTTAACTTTTGTTAGGAGGCTTGGCTCCTATTATACAGTATAGAAAAATCTAGTAGGTGAGAAGAGTTGAGCTTGCTACTGCAACAATGTATCCATTTCTAATGATGACTCACAATATATTGAATTCATTTGCTATAGGTAACACAAACACAGGCATGGGTTCAAAGGTTTCCAAGTGTCAGAAAGAATGCCTGAGGGCATCTGTCGAGGAAGGGGGATGAAGTGTGAATCCCAAAAAGACAGTGGGAGAAGACAGGAAACATTTAGGTTACCAAGATGAAAATATGTAAACATCAGGAGAGTCTGGGAAAATTTGGGTTCCAGTGGGGTGATGTGACATTTATCATTCTCATTAATCAATACTTCTATCTGTATGTTCTATTATAAAACCTTGTTACTAATCAGTGTCCCTCAGTCTTTTCAGTCTAAATCACAAACCTCTCAGGAGCTTTCCCCACTCTCTTTATTGTTCTAAGAATGATGCTCTCAGGCCTAGAGAGATCATTATCACTAGAACCTCCAGCTTCCCCCTCCACATCTGGCTCCAATTTCACCTGAAACCGTGGTGAGGGAATATTGTGAGTCCTGAAAGCATCAGGCGAACTACCTGGTGAAGTTTTGGGTGTAGTGTCAGGTGGTCCAACCCCTTCATTCCTGGGGCTCTCTTCTGGCTCCATCTGCAGTGGTTGAACGAACACTTCCTTGTTAAAGTGAAAATCCTCCCAACTACTGTGCGTATCGAAGTTGGCACTCCTCGAGAACATCATTTGCCATGTCCCAGATGGAATTTGTACTTATTCCCCAGATAGCCAACAAACCGCAGCCTCCTCCACTTTGGCTGCCCTTTGTGCCTCAGCTGGCTGGAAATAAGTACATTGGCAAATTGTCCAAAAACTCTCAGATATTTCAACACAGGTGGACGCCTATACAACAAATAAAATAGTGTTTGCCAAACACTGGCATACCACATCCTGTTGAGCACATGGCTTGCAGCCAGAATTGCTTCTGCCCATAAACCAGGTGGTGATTTCGAGTCCAGCAGCATGCAATCCTTCATCTGCTGCGGAACTCCAATTCGCCTTTCCACCAGCCCATTCTCCGCTGGCATGTAAGGATTGGTAATTTTATGTTTTATGCCCCTCCTTCTAAGCCAGCTTTGGAACTTGACGCTACAGGATCCACCACCCTGCTCTGTATTGAGGCAAGCTACCTTGTGGGGAAATTCCCTCTCCACCATGTTGACCCAGTTCTATCAAATGCCTCATCTTTTGTTCTTAACAAGAACACATACCAGTACCTCGTATGGTGGTAAACAAGCACAAATACATACCTGGACTGTCCCTCACTCTCAGGGAATGGGCCTGCCAAGTCCGCATGCACCTTTGGGTGGCAATCTTGCTCTCTTTCAGAACAGGGAAAGATTTTACCTTGACCTTCTTACAGACTGAACAGTCAGGAAACCTGGAGCATTTGTTGCCTTTCAGATCCGGACAGACCTTTGCCAATTGTTCCAATCCACCAAAATTTGCATGACCCATCACTCTATGCAAAAAATGGCAACAATTGTCATGTAGTGGCACACTTGTCATGACATTGGACACATGAGAACCTTTAGCATTTGGTAACGCCCCTAGCACAGACTCTCCCACCAATGCTTAATGTGCAATCATTACCCCTGAGCACTATTTCATACCCTTCATCAGTTAGGCATGAGACACTTAGTATACAGTGTTCCAGATTCTCTGCACATAACACATTGTCAAAACTTTTCCCTAAACAGGGAACAAACGCAGATTCCATGAGGCTGACTGAACACTGTGCCTCATCTGCCATGCTCACACAACACACAGGAGCACATCTGGCATTCCACAACAGGTGCTGGCTGTTGACAATATGATGTGTCGCTCCACTATGCAGGAGCCAATTGTAGCAAACAGCTCCCTCTGCAGCTGCAACAACAACACAAGTCCTGGGCTTTTTCCTCCAGAGGCTCCGCTTCCTGTCACCCTTGTCTCCAGACATTGTGACTTTACAGTCCTTCCCGAGATGACCAGGGTTGCCACACTTATAACAGTGCTTTACAAAGACAGTCTCTGCAGTTTCCTCCCCCTCACATGGAGGCTTCTCCCGGCACTTTTCAGCCTTGTCTCCAGAAGCACGCTGCAAAATGCAGCTGGCTTCAAAGGCTTGTCTGTCACGTTCCTCAAGCACCCATGACATGACCATGTCCAGAGTTAACTCTCTCTCTCTCTCTCTCTCTCTCTCTCTCTCAAGTTCTGGAGACCATAAAGTATGAAAGTCCCAGTCTTTGCTCAAACTGCCCAGGAGGATATAACATTTCTGGGGCTCATCAAAAATCATGTCTCTGTTTTCTAACTCCAGAAACAGAGGTTTCATGACATCCAGATGGGCTTTCATATCTCCCCCTTCCAGCAGCTTTGTGTTGTAGAGCATCTTAGTTCACAACATCTTTGAGAGACAGGAATCATGCTGATAAATTCCTCTGAGTGCATCCCACACCTCAGCTACGGTGGGTTTATCACACAGATGGATAACCTGGCTGGGCTCAAGACTCAGGATGATGGTGGCCCTCACTCACTGATCTGCCGCTCTCCCAGCTGCACCTTCTAGTGGGTGCTCCACAACAGTCCACAAATTCTCCCAGACCAACAGATTTGATAATTGCTGTCGTTTAGCTTATCAAACCTGAGGGCTGTTGTCACTGCCATTCTTGCTCAATCAAAACAAAAGCAAAAACAAACCCCGGCAGGTCTGTCTGATTTCAAAACTTCAGTGAACTTGCATGTAAAACAAAACACTGGCCAGGCAAAACAAAACAGCTGCTTCACTCTGCTAGGGAAAAATTCCTCCCATGTGGCTTTTAACTCCCAAAACACTGGAGCTTCCCAACCAGAGACTCAGGACCGTCTCTGAGGCTGAATGCCACAAAACCAACAGGTTTAACTAGTCCAAAGTGGTTAAGACTGGTCAGAACTAGGCAAGACTGGGCCCCTAACCCCTGTCAGAGGGATGGTGGATGATGGGCACTACACAAAAATCCCGGTAGCACTTCCCTCCAGCACTGAGCTCTGGCAAAAAGACTGTTCACCAGAGTCAAGTGTTTAAAAATCACCATACACCTGTGATGCTGGGGGGACAGAGAGAAGAACCTCTCCAGCAGATTTCAAAGCCTGGACTGGTTTGTAAGGGAGAATACGGTCCTTCAAATAACCAAAAATCATTGAATCATAGTTGGATGAGACCACAGGGGCCATCCAGTCCAACCACTTGCTATGCAGGAACCCACATCAAAGCAGTCCTGACAGATGGCCATCCAGCCTCGGCTTAAAAATCTCCAAAAAAAGAGACTCCACCACACTCCCAAACAACATATTCCACTGCCAGACAGCTCTGACCATCAGGAAGTTCTTCCTGAGATTTAGGCGGAATCTCTTTTCCTGTAGCTCGAATCCATTGCTCCTTGTCCTAGACAATGGAGCAGTGAAAAACAAGCCCACTCCCTCCTCAACATGCCATCCCTTCAAATATTTAAATATGGTTCTTATGTCCCCTCTTAACCTTCTGCAGACTAAACATACCCAGCTCCCTAAGCCACTCCTCATAGGACATGGTTTCCAGACCCTTCACCACTTTGGTCACCCTCCTCTGGACACACTTCAGCTTGTCAATATCCTTCTTGAAATGAGGTCCCCAGAACTGGACACAGTATTCAAGATGAGATCTGACCAAAGCAGAATAGAGTGGTACCATTACCTCCCTTGATCTAGACATCATACTCCTATTGATGCAACAAAGAATTGCATTGGCTTTCTTGGCTGTCGCATCACACTGCTCACTCATGTTCAGCTTGTGGTCCACAAAGACTCTTAGATTCCTTTCACATGTACTGTTATCCAGCCACATGTATCCCATCCTATATTTGTGCATTCCATTTTTTCTGCCTAAGTATAGGACCTTAGATTTCTCTCTGTTGAAATTCATTTTATTACCTTTGGCTCAGCTCTCCGATCTGTCAAGGTCATTTTAAATTTTTATCTTGTTCTCTGGGGTATGAACAACTCCTTCCATTTTGGTATCATCTGCAAATTTGATCACCATAACTCCCTAAGTTTAGAGAAATCAGCTTTTTTAAAGTCTAGAATGTGTGTCTGGCTACACTTGACTTCTCCTTCCCCCTCAATGACAAATTCTAATAGAGCATGGTCTCTACCCCCTAAAGATCCCACCACTTCCACTCCATTAACAAGGTCATCCCTGTTGGTCACAATCAGATCTAAAATAGTTGATCCCCTTGTTGCCTCTTCTACCTTCTGGACCATGAAATTGTCTGCAAGGCAAGCGAGGAACTTGTTGGACCTTGCAGTCTTGGCGGAGTTTGATTGCCAATATGTATCAGGAAAGTTGAAATCTCCCTTTGCTACTGCATCTCTCATTTTTGAATTTGTGGTCATCTGCTCCATGGAGGCATTGTCCAAATCATCAGTCTGAATTGGAGGTCTGTAGTAGACCTGCACAATGACATCTCTATTGTATCTCACCCCTGTAGTTCTTACCCAAATGCTCTCAACCTGGGCCATTTCCTCACTACAGTGTTAAACTGCTGCTATTCCACTTTCAGTGCCCAGTGGAATTCTGGGGTTTGTAGTTTACTGAGACCAAAGATCTCTTTGGCTGAGAATTTGAAGTGCCCGTCCTTAAACTACAAACCCCAGAATTCAATAGGAGGTTGATAATGGAATAGCAGCACTTTAACACTGTAGTGCGGAAATGGCCCTGGTTTCCTGGATATAAATCATGGATCTCTTCACAACTGAAAACATCCTTGACATATAAAGCTCCTCCTCCTCCTTTTTTGTTTGGTCTATTTCTGTGAAATATGTTATATCTCTTATTGCTACATTCCAATCATGAGTTTCATCCCAGCAGATTTATGTCATATTTATTTTGTTGCATTAAGAATTCCAGTTCATCTTGTTTATTCTCCATGCTCTGTGCATTACTGTAGAGACATTTAAGACCATGTGCTCTTCCTGCAAGCTGTTTGCTAAAGTTGCTTTTCCTCCCACTCTTTCCTCCCACTCTTTAGTACTACTTGGCCTGCTTTGTCTATAACAGTTGGGCTTTCTTGCGCAGCACTTTCTGAATTCCTGCCCTGAATAATACTATCTCCCTCCCCACCTGAACTCAGTTCAAAGCCCTCCTGATCAGCTTTTCAAAACTCTTAGCAAAAACATTCCTGCCAATGGCTGTGAGGTGCTCCCCATTGTTACCCTGTTCTCTGGGGGTCCCGGGAGGGGTGCCCAAATAACCAAAACACAAACACTACTTTGGGGGAAATTATCTGGAGCATTCACTAAAGCTAGCGACAGGCAGGGTAACGTAGCAGGATCTTGCAACCCAGCGTCTACGGGGTTAGGTCAGTCAGGCAGTCAGACAGTTTTAAAATGGCAAAAACGATGTTTTATTGAAAGACAAACAAACAGTAAAGACACCACAATCACACCGCTAATGGAAGAGTTGGAAATAGGGATTTTCAGGGAAACTGGGTGATACGACACCTGTCTTGTAGTCCTGAAGAAGTTTGAAGATTGAGTTCGTGGGTATAGAGTCTCAGTAAGTGATACTGAGGGGACGGCTCACCAGACAAAGTGGCAGCAAGGCGGGATGGAAGTCCAGAGCGATCCAAGCTGTCCAAGGAAGTCTCGGAACCAGGGGGTTTATATAGGGTGAATTGTGACTGCAGGCCATACCTTACTCGGTGAGAACAATGTGAGTTTGGAGCAGGACAAAGCTTTGGAAAAGGTCAAGTTTAACATGATCGACTTAGCGCTGAATCAACAATAGTGTAGCCAGTATGCAAATACAAGGTGCTTAGTTTGGCTTTGTAAGACTGTCGGCTCAGAGCTGGGCATCTTTGTTCGTGCCACACTTAAGCAAAAGGGTGTTTGCAGGAGAAGTCCCTGAAGCAACGAATTGGCTCTGTTCTACCTGCCTAGGTGGAGAATGAAATGTCCAACAATTACCGGCCGTGCCTGTTTATGTGCTTGTCCGGAGGCCTTGAAAATGGGGTGGCAGAGGAAGGTCAAATGGTTTTGATATCAAAAATGATATCGAGTGCTATCACCGGGTAGGCCTGGGCTGTAGTAACACCATCCTTTGCCAGAAGACCATCTTTGTGAAAATGCAGACCATGGTCAAAAACCCCAAATCATTCTCAATAGCACCATACGGAGCCAGTTGTTCACCTCTACTACTCTTCTCTCCCTTTGTGAGCCATGTCCTTCAACAGAGAGGAGAGACAAAATCACAACCTGTGCACCAAGGTCCCTCAGCTTTCTATCCATAACTTCATAATCCTTTGTGATGTACTGAAAGCTGTGTTTTGCATTGTGACTGGTTCCCTCATGAATCAAAAGGAGAGGTTACAGTCAGTGGGCTTGACCAGTCTTGTCAGTCTCTCTGTTACATTGTGAATTTTGGCCCCCACAGAGACAGCAGACCTCATGATTCATCCTCTAAGAATTGCAAGGAGTCCCCAACCACCAGAACTCATCTCCTCTGAGGCTTGACTGAGGTTACTCGATGTGCAAATTCTTCCAGGGTCACCTGGACATTCCCTTCCAGACATTCTCTGACACTGTTGCTCTTGCTGCTGTTCAATTTTCTCTTCCTGCTGTTCAACTTCTTACTGCTGTTCAATTTCCTTCTTAATAAGGGAAAGAAGATCTTGGTGCTGTTCCATTACCTCTTGCTGTTCCACTTCTTCATTAATAAGAGTGAAAACTTCCAAGTGATTCTGTAGCTCCAGACTCTCCTTTTTGTTCCTGGCCCTTCTACTCCTATGCATAACATTCCTCCAAGTGTCAGTCTCCTGTGTTTGGAAACTGGCTTCCTCATCAGTGATGTTTCCCATGTGTTCCATCTTCAAGAAGGTCCTCTCTGCCCTATCCCAGAAATCCTCATTCTCATAATCTGAAGATTAGAAACATGGGCATTCAGCTGCTGAAACTTCTCTTTAAAGAGGGCCACCACCTTGCATTTGCTGCAGGTGTACCCAATCATATCTTCTGGCAAGAAAAGAAACATGCCACAGCTGTTGCAGGTGACTACAGCAGTTCACTCAATATCCATATTCAATAATCTAAACAGTCAAGTTAGAAAAAGTAAAACTGGGCTTCCCCCTCAAATTCCCTGGCTAAACACCAATGTCAACACCCTTGTTTGTCAAGCTCTGGTTGTCAAATTTTCAAAACTGAGGCTGCAATTATATAGTAGCTGCTAGTCTGGGCCTTCACACAATGGATAGCAATGGAGTGTTAATTTAACCTGGATTTAAGCTGTGTAGGACTTTTTACCACCCCCACTTTGAATTTTGCCTGGAAACAGACTGGAGCTGTTGCAACAGTGGGTTTGTGTGGTCTTTATATCCAACCCCAGTTAAGAATCTGGCTGCAGCTCCTTGGACCAACTGAAGTTTCTGAACATTCATCAAACACAGCTCCATGCAAAACATGTTACAGTAAACCAAACAGGATGTAACAAAGGTATATGTCACTGTGGCCACGTCTGACATCTCATGGAACAGGTGCAGCTGGTGCACAAGCTGTAACTGTGCAAATGCACTCCTGGCTACTGCTGAAACCAGGGCTTCCAGGCCCAGAGTTGAATCTAGGAGCACTACCAGGCCACGGACTTGTATTTTCAGGGGGAGTGTAACCCCATGTAACACAGGCTGAACCCCTATTTCCTGATCTGCCTTTTGACTCATCAGGAGCAACTCTGTCTGGATTATGATTCAATTTGTTTGCCCTTATTCAGCCCATTACAGATGATAGGCATTGGTTTAGGACCAAATCAGCTTCCTTGGCTTGTGGGAGACAGGAGTAATAAAGTTGGGTGTCATCTGCATACTGATGGCACTGTAACCTCTGCTAACAGTGAATAAAAATATTCAGTATCTGCTGACAGCGAGAGATATTTCTTACTTGCTGACAAACCCAATCTCGGGAAAGAGAATTATTTATTACATATATATTTATTGAGCCAAAGGTTCACCGGACAGAAACATAGTCATCTGAGTCTAAAGGCTGAAACCTCCATGGCATAGATCAGACCAAATATCCCCCAGTCACATATCCAGAGGAAAACCTTGGAAGGCACGTATGCACACATCAAATGGGCTGGCCACAACTTTGACACCTTGAGAGACTGTCTCCCGTATGAGGCGAGTGATCACAATTGCAGGAACTACAGAGATGAGGTCCATCTGCATAACTCGGTTTCTGTCCTTTCCCAGGAAAGTGTCTGCCTCCACAGCATACTTTGCACTATAATTGAGTCCCATTTTGGGGCTCTCTTTGGAGAACTCCCACCTTTGACTAGTGTCTGTCATGCTGCTCGTTTAAGACTCCCCTCAGTTCTTTGCCTTTGTCTGCTGATATATCTTTGCTTGCTTCTTCCCAAACTGCAGTCTTCAGGACCAGGTGCAGTATAACCGCATTCTTTCCCTCTACTTTTCCCGCTCTTAAGTCTTTCAAACTCAGTAGTCCTTGTGCACTTGTGTGACTGCTTTGTCTGTGTGTCTCTGTGTGTGGAAAATCTGCCAAGTTTGCTAAATAAAATGCTTTTACTTGTACACTTGACTTGTCTCTCTCTTGTGCAGTCTGACTCCGTAGACATAGGGATAAAAATCTTGCTGCTTTGCCCTGCCCTCCACTTTGCTAAGCAGTGCTCTGCTAATTTCCCCAACCTTTCTATTTTTGGAGCAAATCCAGGTGTCCCCCAAGGACCCCCAGAATCAGGGTAACAGCACCTAATCCGAGAACTCCAGACAACCTCTCCCAGCAGTTTCATGTAGATGCTAAAGAGCACGGGGGACAAAACTGAGCACTGAGGGACCCCACAGTTCAAAGGACATGGGGTTGAACAGGAGTACCCAGCACCACCTTCTGGGTTTGACCCAGAAGGCACTGTTTTATATCCCCACAAGTCAACCCAGAGGAGTACTATGGTCAATGGTATTCCAAGCTGCCAAGAAGTCCAGTGGAACCAATAGCAACATACTCCCCCTGTCTTATTCCAGGCATACATCATCCACCAAAGGCAACCAAGGTAGTCTGAGTCCCATAGCCAGACCTGAAACCAGATTGATAATCCAGTAACCCCTGGAACTAGGAGGCCAGCACATGCTCCAAAACCTTGCCCACAAATGGAACGTTAGAAACCAACCAATAATTATCCAAAATGGTGGGATTGAGGGAGGGATTTTTTTAGTAATAGTTTTATAACCTCCTTGAGGTAAACTGGAACCCCACCTTGTTTTAAGGAGACATCAACCACATGCTCTTCCCACTCAGCCAGTTTCCCTCTAGCTTTTTTAATAAGCTAGGAAAAGCAAGGATCTAGAGTACATGCCGTGGCATTCATACCTCCAAGAATCCTGCCCACAGGCTGTCCATCTGGATCCATAAGCTTCCTAGGGCAGATCATCTTAATGGGTCCCCCACCCCTGTAGAGATTCTGAGTCCCAGTGAGTCTAAATCCAGTGTGTCTAATGGAACTACAGTCAGTTCCTCTACTCCCAGATCACATTCACCCCATACACCACAGAAAACAAGATCCAGAGTATGACCATCATCATGATCAGGACCAGATACCACTTGGGGCAGATCCATGGTTGTCATGCCTGACATGAATGACTGAGCTGCTCCTGACAGGGTGGTGTCAGAATGGATGTTGAAATCCCCCAATACTATAAAGCCAGGAAGATTCCAACACCAATCCTGACATCATACCAGGTAGCTCAGGAAGGGAAACTGTTGTGCAGTGGGTGGGAGGTACAGCAATAGAATCCCTTGTTACCATGACATACACCCCCACTCCAAGATATGATAAAATTGACAAATATCATTTAATTGGCATAAACTAAAATCATAAAGTATTATGCCTAAAAAGTCATGCTGGCAAAGAGGACTGTCTGAACACATGCAAAAGTAGGTCAGACAGGACCTCATGGCATTTGGGAAGCTCTTGTGCTAACAAGTTTGCAAATAAGCTCTCAACGTCTCCACCTTCAAATATAGTAGCACATAAAGTTGTCTCAAAAGATCAACTAACTGTCATTAATTTGTTCTCTCTTCCCACCAAAATTTTCCTCCATTTCCTCACCTGACCGGACAGTAAGAAACTATCACAGTTATCATCAGTGCTTTGTCACCTAATTGTAAGCCCATTAGCCTGTTCTGGACCCTATTGGTTGCTCTGCCAGAGAGCCATTAACACCTTCCTCCTCAGTGCTGCTATTACACTATCAACCTCCTATGGAATTCTGGGGTTTGTAGTTTAGCGAGGGCACTTCAAATTCTCAGCCAAAGAGCTCTTTGGTCTCAGTAAACTACAAACCCCAGAATTCAACAGAACATTGAAAGTGGAATAGCAGCAGTTTAACACTGTAGTGCAGAAATGGCCAGGGTATTTAAACCTTGACTCTGAGCTAGAAAACTCATAGTACACTTGATCTAAGCTACACTCTGCTGCTCAAATTCCCATTCTTGTACTACCTTCGGACCCTTAGCCTGAGCCACATTACTTTGTCTCTTCTCATCAGACGTAAATATCTCCCATTTCATCCCCACTTCTCACTATCCAATTTTTCCTTCCTTTCCTTTGGTTAGCCTTGTATGGTTGTGAGACTGCTTGCATTTCTGGTTTTCCCCCAGTAAAACATTCTTTGAATCTCTAACTGCTGTCCTTGCATTAGTACAGGCATATATTGGTGGAAAGATACTGTTAGGTTACCACCCTTTCTTAGGCCTCCTTTTGAGCTAATAATTCCCCACTGTTCCACAGAGACACCGGCACTTCAGGTGGAATTCTGAGTCATCCACCTTTTGGGATAACACCCTAATCTGTCCTGGCCCCCCAGCTTGTGCAAAGGAATAGAATTTTGGTAGACTGCTGTGACTCCACCTCCCTGACCCTCAGGTCTTGTCTTCTGGTGAACAGAGAACCCTGGTGCACAAAGATGAAAAAGATTACACACACACACTCCCCAGCTTATCTAAACAGGTCTCTGTAATGCAAGCCAGGTTGGCATGCTCATCCAAGATCAAGTCTTGAATGGCAGCTGTGCTCCCATTAATCAATCTGCCATTCATTATACATTTCTTTTCCTCTTCCATAAATCTTTTCTCAGCTTTCTGTTTATCTCTCTGTTCTTCCTCAATAAAATTTTCAAGAAATAAATCAGGCATACATCTATCCACGTACAAAAAATTTTCTCCATATTTTTTTCAAGTTGAACACTTGTAGTGGAATCACAAAAGTTCAATGCTAGAAGGTTTGTAAAAAAAAATTCAATTCTCCAAGCTTCCTCAATTCTTCATGTTCAAAATCCCTAAATTCCTTCAAAAAACCCAAAAAGTATGCAGGTACTTCCTCTTGTTGAAATTGAGACTCTTTCTACAGTTTACCTTCTTGTAGCGGCATTTGGTGGGGATCCTGGCAATAGCTTTGCTGGGAAGTGAGCGCAAAGACAGCTCTCCCCTCTGTACGGGATCAGCTCCCTGTGGAAGAGAGCACAATGGATACACTCCTTCCTTCTGCAGCACACCCAGGTACTTTCCCAGACTGCACTGGGCAGGAAGCGCTGCCATCTCATTTCCTGCCCTTTCACAGAACAGGTAAGTGAGGGATGCTGGTACAATTGTGTGTTATTGATGGGGAAAAACTGTCGATGATTTCATCCGCAACTGCACTTTCTGGAGATAGGAGAGGAGCAGGACTGCAATGGCATCATGCAGAAATGTCATCATGGTGTCAGGGTAATACGAGGTATGCACCTCAGAGCATGTGCAGAGTGCTGATGAAGAAGTGGTGCCCAGCTGTAACCAGTTGCTCCAGACAGGGAAAAAAGCCTTGCAGACTCAAAGTAATAAGGCTTAGTGCTGTTTATTCAACAGAGCACATGAGACAAGTGTTAGGGTTTCTGGCAGCAAGCCTAGAAAAAAAAAAACATTCAGGCACAAAAATTCCAGAATGGAAAAATAGGCTGACAGCACATCCAGAAACAGTACAAAGATAGCCTACAGTAGCAAATGACCTAAGACAAATAACATTGTCACACCTAAGCTTTTTTAAAGGCTCACACCCCAGTCCATATGAGGTGACCCATTTGCTCTTATAACACACAACCTGCTCATGTTGGGTGTTCTCTGATGAGGTAGTTACCCTGTAATTTGGGGGGATCCCTGGAGGGGCACCCTGTTTGCCAATCAAAAATACCAAATTGGGGAAAATTAGCTTGAACACTGTTTTGGCTAGCAAGAGGCAGGGTAATGTTGCAAGTCCACGACTTCAGGTCAGGGAATAGGCACACAAGGTTAAAGGTAACAAAATAACAATTTTATTGAAAAATAACAGCAAATAAACCCTCTGAATTGTTCAAATGATGAAACATGAAGCAATATGAAGATAATGTTCTAGAGTAACCTTAGCGAATAAACTTATTTAGAAGTTCATCAAGTAGAAATGGAAATATTTAATTCAGTTATAATCTATTGAGTGGAGATGGTTGGCCTGGGATGATTCAAACTGTTTCATAGGCTTCTTTAGTCACATCTTTAACACAACAATTAATTACAATATGTGGTGTACTCTGAACCCATACAACAAACATATGTCAAACGTAACAAAACAATGTTTCCCACTTACCTATTCTAAACCAGATATAAGAATTAGTACTTTTCCAAACATTCAACATTTCTGCTATGAGCAAAATATGGGTGAAATCAACAGACTGTAAAATTATTTATATAAGGCTAATGATACCAGTTGTAAGAGATAATTGCCTATTAGGTGTGGTAATTGCCTTTTTGGTTGTTCACCCTTGCCACATGGAGCTTTGTAAAAAGAATACTATAATGTAGACATTGAATGGTAAAAGTGCCAACTGACCTCATAACCCTGGGAGACCTGAATGATAAGGAATTGGTTACTGTGGACATGTTACTGCACCAAAAATGAATGGAAGAGTTAGCTATATCCATATCCTGAGAATAATCAGGATTGGAGGGGGAAAAAACCTTCAAGAAAGGTAAGGTGGCATCAACCCAACTGCCAGACTAACCCTGGGCACACCAGTGACCTGTAAAATAAATTCTAAAACCCACAGACCCCACAGATTCCAAAGAAAACAAGTTGTCCTACACAACTACCAATATTGTAAATATGGGCAAGCCTTTATAGCAATCTGCCCAGACCATGTTCAATGCTCAGCACTTGGTTAACTCTCTGCTTATTGATTCAGAAGTAACAATGGAGAGGAACTCACTAATATTCACAAGCAAAACATATTTTTGTAGTAGGAACACTTTGTTAGCTTTCACTTGCACCCAAATGCACACAGTTGATTTAATGACTATTAGGAATCTAATTTAGCATGCCCATAATGGACACATTTCAAAAGAGATTAAAGAATTTATTAGACCAAAACAGACAAAGAAGGAACTGCAACTAGAAGTTTGGTAGACACTTGTAAATGCCACATTACATTATGGAACCAACAGCAGCTTTTTGTTAGTACAGTCCTTGCAAGGACTATACTACCCATACAAACCTGTCATCCCTCTCAGAATACAGATGGTCTCAGAAGACATCCTGATTTCCAAAGACTATAATCATTGGGCTGCAGTTTTCAGACCCAAATAGCAAACTGTTAACATAGAAGGGTGCTGGCACTGAGAAAACCTGGGCTTAATGTGTGATGACCAAGCCCTGCAAGCTCATCATTCTTGTTTGGTTCCCTTTTGTTACCCTGATTTCTGGGGTCCCTTAGGGGATGTCTTAATGTGCTCCCCACAAGAGGGAATGGGAACTCAACAGAACACATACAATAGCTATGCGAGAGGCAGGCTAACCTAGGAGGGTCTTTTTACCCAGTTTTTACGGGGTCAGGCCAAGCCAAAAACCAGACAAAGGTGTCAAATAAAGGACTTTATTGAATGAAAATCTCACGCATCAATGCAATCACTCACACATTCACTCAAGACCTACTAAGAAGCAAAAAAAGTGGAAACTGAATAGGGGAAGTAGTGAAGGGATCATAGATGGGGTGATACTGCACCTTTTCCTGAAGTCCTTGGTCCAGGAAAACAGTGAATGAAGTAGAGCTCAGCACAGAAAGGGCTAAGGGGATTACTCGACTGACAGAAAAACGGTCTGCTGGCATGACCAGGAGTTGTCCAAAGGAACTCTCAAAAACTGGCACTATATGTAGGGGAAAACATACCTTGAGGGCAAATCCTCTCCCAGTCAGAACAATAGGTGTTGCAACAGAAGAGAAGCTCCACACAGGCTACTCCTTTTGCATGATGTTGTCAATGTTTCAGGATCTTCGGTTGCATGGGGTAGTGGTGTGAATTTATGTAGATAGTCCTTACCTGCTATGATTTTGCTGATATCAGTGCTCAACTTGGGGAAAACACACACTAATGCCCTCAAGTTGGCTCCTCAGTAGCTGAGGACCTTTTCTTTACTGTGGGTTCGCACAGCTTGAGGTCTTCTGGGGCTACATGACTGGGGATTTTACTGGCCTGACCTGGTTTTCAATTGTTCAACCATTGCTGCCTACGTGTTCATCCAGGCGACCTCTCTAGCATGTTGAATCACTTTTAATATTAAAGATTGTGGACCCCGGGATAGGGTATACCAGTGGGGTAACACTTTAAAGGCATGGATGGTCAATGTGCCTCTGAGCTGACCCACAACACTAATTCAGCCATTGTTTACAGTGGAAAGGGATGTTTGTGTGTGTGTGTGTGTGTGTGTGTGTGGACAATCTGCCACAGCATCACCCTAAATGGTTACCTAATTCAGTCCATAGTGCCCACTTCAACATAACAACCATCAGCAGTTGTGACATTGATTATTCAGTCCCCATCTGGACTAGGCAAGAGATGGCCATGTCCTCATCTCTATATCAGTCAGTCATCTCAGTGTTTTTAGGCTTTTACATCAACCCCTCACTCTAACCTTAAAGAACAGTTAGTAAAATTTAAGGCAGCTGGAAACAACACCTTGCTGGTTGTGTTTCACAATGGCAAAGCCATAGCAAACCTCTCCAGAGAGACAGCCCCTGACAGAAACCATTCTCGGTCTCCAGCCATCGCAGCCAAAGTTTTGAAGTTGTCTCTTTGTGTCTACATGCCTTCAAGTCACTTTGACTTATGGGGACCCCATGAATTTCATAGGCTTTTCTTAGGCAAGGAACACTCAGAGGTGGTTTTGCCAGTTCTTTCCTCTGAAATATAGTCTAGAGAGCCTGGTTATTAATTGGCAGGTTCCCTGGAATGGTCCCCTAAAGCAACGGGAGTGTTTAATGTCATCCTTCATCCAACTGTTGTCATCCTGACATTTCAAATTCTGTTGGTTTTCTGTCTCACCAGTTTGGCATATTGGGTGAGCCACCAGCTGCACAAATTGAGAGCCCTTGGAGAATTGGCCAAGGCTGACATGGATCAATCTTTCCTTTAACCAGTTTTTGAAGACCCACAGGGAATCTGGTTTGGGATGAGTTAGTATCACCAGAGTCAAGAATGGGAGTCCGAGCCCAAGAAAGGAGATCTGATCCCAGGCCAACCATTCCGGTCTACGGTCCTTTGGGGAAGGGTATGCCCATGGCTGCTTCATAAAAAGATGAAAACACATTTGGCTTTTCCAGGCATGGTCACAATATATATATAGACACAGTTCCTCATTCTTTTGGAGTTCTTTGTCCTGGGAGTCCTTTTTCCTTTGGAGTTCTTTTTCCTTCTAAATAAAATGCATTTGGAGTGTTCAGTGAGAAAACTCTCTCAGAGCTGCAAAAACAATGGAGATGGTAACCAGCTTAAATTTACAACACAATGGACTCCCCTCCTCTCAGGAGTGGCTGAAATCATCTTTTCTCCCAGCTGCAGGATTCTGGATTGGTATCGTATGTCATCAAATCCTTTCTGTTTCTCTCTCTCTTTCTTAATTTTCATCTCTTTTTCTAACTTTATAGTCTTGTATGCTTGGAGTGTGAATGAAGCTGAATGAGTGTATGAAATTTAACTTTCTATAGGCTTGTATACTTGTTATAGTGAGTGTAGCTGAGATTGTAGGGATTTTTACATCTGTGTTACTAAAATACTTACACTTGAACAATTGGTGTGATTTTGTCTGGACTTGACCCGGTTATCGTGTGCAGTGCTGTCTCTGCAAGGGAAGGCCTCAATCCACTTGGAAAAGGGATCGATGACCGTCAAACAATACTTGTTGCCATGCGGGGTCACGGGCAGTGGACCTATAAAGTCTACCTGAATGCGCAACCAGGGACCCTCAATGCACTGATGCTGGATGGGCACCTTGAGACCAGAGGGGTCAGCGTTGACCATGGAGCAAGCTAAACAGTTGTCCACCCATTTGTCGACATCCTGCTTAACTCGCGGCCACCATCCAGTGTCTCGAACCCGATCCAATGTCACATCGCGACCTCAGTGTCCCTGCTCATGGACAAACTGAATGATGTTGCTACAGAGGTCCTGAGGCACAATCCAGTGTCACTGGCTGCTGGCATCAATAGCGCAGTACACACCATCCAACTGGGAGATCTGGAACTTGCCAGACTCGTCGGAGCCCTTCCTGGCCAACTCCAAAATCTCAGAATTCCCTTTCTGTAACACCCCTAGATCAAACATGGGGGGCACTAACAATTCCTTAGGCTTTACATTAATGGTGGCAATGTGAGCCCCATCATCCAGTAACACGGCATCACGAGCTATGGCGTCTGCCCTGTTATTCCAAATGTAGGTAGCCATACCCTTTTTCTGGTGATTTCTGACATGAGCTACCCAAGTAGGGGCAACTCGTTCCTGAATTTGGGCTGCAATATGGACCCATTTCTCTAGATGGGCTATGGGCTTCCCATCGGATGTTTTAAGATCATTTTGGATCCAGATTGGTAACCAGACGGTTGCAACCTTTGCCATCCAGTCAGAGTCAGTATAGATTGCCAAGGGGCAGTCAAGCGGCTAGTGCTCCAAAATAGCTTTCTGAGCCTCTAGCTCCACCGCTTGGCTAGAGTGTGGCCGGGCTTTCCCTTGTAGAGTGAAAGAGTCCATGACCCGGATCGTTCCATAGCCCATCCGTGGGCTACCGTCCATGTGCATGGATGACCCGTCACAGAACCAACAGACAAAGCCCTGTAACTGAGCTTCCTCAAGGGAGGCTCCCCATTCCACTGGCCAGTCGCTGAGTTTCAAAGGTGGTAAAGGGCACTCATGCGTGGCTCCGGTCACAAGTACACCATAGGGAGCTGGTGGGTCCTGCGGCTGTTTCTGAAAATCCACCCCACGTGACACCAAGGTAACAGTCCATTGGGCAATCCAGTTGTTCAACACCTGGCCATTCTGGACCTTACCAGAAAGAATGTACTTAAGTGGTGTGGGGGGGGTCTGGAAAATCACACGGGCACCTCCAATCATGAACTCCCAGTGCGTTAGAGCCCAGATAAGAGAGAGACAGGTTTTCTCACAAGGACTAAATTTGATCTCAGGTGGATCCAGATTTCGGGAAGCATAAGCAATCACACGCTGAGTGCCATGTTGTAGTTGTGATAGGACCGCTCCTATGCTCTTGTCAGAGGTGGGTAACCGAATAAGGAACGGCTTAGCCATGTTAGGGTGTGCGAGGTCTGGCGCTTTCATTAAGTCTTCCTTAAGCTGTACAAACGCCTACTGTTGTGTGGGTCACCAGTTCCACTCAGCGTTCTTCTTTAGTAGGGCATAAAGAGGCTTCGCCTTGGCAGTGAAGGACTCAATAAAGTCCCTAGAGAAGTTGAACGTCCTGAGGAGGGAGCGCAGGGAATGCATGTCTGTGGGGGCTGGCAACGTCGAGATCACCTCTACCCGCTGCGCATCGGGAGTGTGACACTCAGTGCCTAAACAAGGACCTAAATATTCCTCCTCTTTCCTCCAACTCATGCAACCGCCGCCACTCCCAAAGAGATCCTCCTCCCCTCCCCGCCCGGCAGAGAAAGACAGGGAATGTCCCCACAAGCACCTCCACCCCCCCACCTGGCAGAGAAAAGCAGGGAACGTCCCTACATGCACCTCCACCCCACCACCCAGCGGAGAAAGACGGGGAAACATCCCCACATGCTTCCACCACGTCTCCTCTCCCCTCCTACCAGCACTTTGTCTCCTCTCCTCACCTCCACCTTCACTCTCAGGCTCCACGCTCTTTCCTCTTGGTTTCCTCACCTCTGCCTTAACGCTCCAACTCCACGTTCTCTCTTCTTGCTCTCCCCACCTCCGGCTCCATCTCCGGCTCCTCCAACGCTTCCCACCCTGCAGGGAAAGACGGGGAAAGCCCAGCACATCTCCTCTCCCCTCTTCCCAGCGTGGGGTCTCAGAAGCGGCACTCCCATTCTCTGTGAGGCCGCCTTCTTTTAAAAGGGGGCGGGGCGGGATAGAGAAGCGGCGATGCAACCCACAGGTTGAGAACTGCTGCTCTAGGGCCTCCAAAAGTTCTACTGTAGGTCGCTTATCAAACTTGTGTGGGTCGAGCCTGACCAAGCGAAGCACGCCCCAAATTTTGGCTCTTTCCGACAAATACGCCTGGGTCGTGGGATTGTACACACCAGACATCTCACGGGAAGGACCGGACTCAGAGGGCTGTTTGGGGGCAGTGGGTTGCTGTGGGGGACTCCCCGCCTTGCCTGCCTGGCTGTGGGTGTCTCTTCCCTGTCACTGCCTATCCTGTTTTGGAGCAGGGCGTGAGTTCCAATTCCCTCTGGGAACAGAATTCGGTGCAGACTTCCTGTGCTGGGAATGGGGGTCACAATTGGAGTATGTGACCTTCACTACAGGTTCCCAATTCCCTGCTTCTCGTCTCTGGGCCTTGATGGGGGGTCTGAGGGAGTGAGCCTCTCGCAACAGGTCAGCGACCCTTCAGAGGTTGTTCCCAAATTCTTCTCACGGTGTTGTGACCGGATTCACCAGACCGAGGGCCATCTTTGTTTCGTGATTCAAACCTACATATGATAGAGTATTGAACTCCATGGTGTCGAAGTTGTACCCGTGGTTGGTCAAGGGGAACTTCTCAGCCAGAATTGCCAGCGGTTGCTTCCGCACCACGTAAGCCTCAGGGTTCTCACAAGGACCCTGTTGCTCCATATCATAGAGCACGCTAGCACTCTGACCTGGCCAAAGGATCTTCACTACCTCCCTCATCAAGTCGTGCGCCTTGAGCCTAACCAGGCCGCGAGCTGCCACAGCTGATTCAAGGGTAGGGAGCTCAGACAGGGACATGCAAAGGTGAGCCAACTGGGTCAGGTCCTGGCCGTTAGCCGTGGGATGCGAGTGGATGACTGTGTTCAACCACATGATCCCGGTGACTGAGTTAGGGGACCCAATTGGTCGGCAATAGCTTTTGCCTCGGTGGCATACCAGGGGACAGTAGTCTCAGTGACCTGTGTCTCCTGTGTCTCTGCTCTTTCAGAGCTGCCTTCTCCAGTAGGGACTGTCCTGCACGTCATGGACCGCGTCTCAACTGGGTGGACTGGGACCTTAGGGTCACTCCAATCTGGATTAACGGGAGGGGAGGCCAGAGCTTCCTCCGGCAAGGGCTTCCCGGGCAAATCCTGTGCAAATGAGAGGAGCAGCTCCGGGCACACAGCCGATATCAGTGCCTTGCGTGTTTGGAGCTGGGTCTCTAGCACAACAATTTGCTTATGACAGGCCATGTGACTAACAGCTTCGTGCTGTTCCTTAACCTGCCCAACCATGAATTTCGCCACAGCTCAGGCATGATCCAGCTCAGCCTCCCAAGTCTGGGCTACTAACGTAAGGTCACTCAATTTCTGGGTGGAGGCTCTCGCAAAGGATGTGAAAGTTACCTTGTCCGCCTGCAATGCCTCAATTTCGGCCTGAAGCCGGGTGTTCTCATTCTCTACTGCTGCCAGCCTACCCGGGGTCTCAACTAGGGCACAGCTAGCATCTCTGGTTGCAAGCCAAAGTCCCCAAGCAGCCAGTGCATCCTTTGCTGGTCTGAACAGGTTCTTGGACCTACGCGCCAAGGCGTAAGCTTCTCGGAGGGAAGTAAAGGGATCTGCCGTCTGGAAGACAGAGTCCTTCCAGGGGAATTTTCCTTTACTCGATACCCATTTCTCTAGTTTCCCATAGGCCTCTTCCTCACACATGAGGTCCTTTACTGCAACTGGGCTCTCCTTAGCCATTTCTACGCAAACCTAACACAACTAACACTGCACAAACTGTGGGACCAGGAACTGGAGTGATGGGTAGGATCACCTAGACCCCTTGGGGGAACTCGGGAAACGAACTCTCTGGAACTTATTCCTAGGAAAGAGGGACAGGAACCAATCTCCAGCCTGCCCAAATAAAGTCACTCTGGTACACCCAGGCCCACTTTTACACCTCACCAGCACAGGGGACGAGAGGACGAGGAAACGGTTGGCGGATAGGGAGGTCATCTAGACCCAGGGGACGCCTACAGGAGTACTCGCCTGCCTGCAGGGGGGGTAACAAACTCAAAGGAACTTACAACGCCGCCTGGCCAAGCAGCGGAGGAAGAGGGGCAAGGAACCAAAACCAAACCATCCCTAACTGGTTTTCTGGGTGAGGGGGCCCTTCCTACACTTCGAGCTGAACCGCTAAACCAAAGACCAGAGCGGGACTCACCACCCGCAAACTCTAGGGAGGTGGGACTCACACCCATGTCTCCTTCAATACAAAGCCAGAACCAAAACTCGAGGGGGGGGCAAAAAAGGAAAAGGACCTGGAAGAAGCAGCGACCTTGATGCTTCTTCCCTAAAGTGCCTTTGTGTGTCTTGCTGCTAAGGTGTTGGATGTGTGTGGACTGTTCCTGACATATCCACTAGCGCTAGGTTCCCAGCCCACGATAGACCCAAGATGGGGAGGTGATTCTCAGGACAAGACAAAGAAAAGGGGGACAGATTCCCACCTGATAGAGCTATCACACACACACAGAATGTACACACACTAACCTGCCTACAAGCATTCTAGACCAGCTCAACTGACCATTCGCTAAGTCAGTACTGCCTGCTCTGGGAAGGTTCCGGATTCCTTCTCAGATTAGGAGTACCGGGGCTGTCAGGAACAGATTCACGCTCACACGTATTCAATAAACTTGATAGAAGATTTATTGTAACATAGCGAGGGATGCTGTCTTACAGACATCAAAGCTCGAGAATGGGATCTGGTTCCCACACTCTACACTTAAAAGGACAGTTTCCCCTGAGATAGTTGTAAAAGGACAAACGACCCCAATCACCATGACTACTATCTGTCCAAGCAGTTCCTTTGAAATTCCAGCCGGAAGGAATGTTCAACACCTAGGAATAACCTAACATTCTACTATCACTATTCCCTCAGGCTACTGCCATACAAAAGCAATAAAATGTGGGGGCACCCCGACAGGGGCTGCCCGCGTGGCTCCACCACTCTGTTACCCTGTATGTTGTGGGTCCCGGGAGGGGCGCCCAAATAACCAAACAACACAAGATGGGGGAAATTAGATTCGAGCACTTTCTTAAGCTAACGAGAGGCAGGGTAACTTTAGCTAGGATCTTTTACCCTATGTCTACGGCATCAGGTCCGAAGAGTAGCCAGACAAGTTTTAAAGTAACAAAAATAGCAATTTTATTAAAAGACAAACAACAAACAAGACAACACACACACACCACTAACTGGAAATAGAAATGGAGAGTTTTTGGTGGAATGGGTAATACAACACCTTTTCACGTAGTCCTGGAGAGAAACGGAGGGAAGAAAGCTCAGCGTGGTTCGCTGAGGGGAGCTCTCTGGACAAACTGACAGCCAGGCTGGATGAAACTCGGGAGCAATCCGAGAAGTCCAAGGAGGACTTGAGAATGGGGACTTTTTACAGGGTGGATTTTACCTACAGGCCATGCCATGCTCGGTGAGAACAAAGGAAATTTAGAGCGGGACAAAGGCGTTGGAAAAGGCTTTACATGATGAGCTTAGCACTGGATGACAATAGTACAGCCAGTACGCAAATGGCCCAACATAAAGGAATGGCTTGGCACTCGGCTGGGTGTCTTTGTGTAAAGTCACGCTGAGCAAGGCGGTTTGCAAGAAGGAGTGGTCCCTAAAGCATCGGAGATGCATTAAGTTGCCTGCCTAAATGAGGTTTGGAATGTACAACTATTAACAGCCATGCCTATTACGTGCTTGTGTGCTTGCAAACACGTGGAGTAGGGTGGCAGAGAAAGGTCAAATAGAGGCCAAATTATTTGATATCAAGAGATATCTAGTGCTCTCACCAGACATATCATAACCGTAATAACATAATGACATGATGTGTGAGGTGTGATGATGATGATGATGTATCCGCCTAGAGCAGGATATCCTTGTAGGTTATTATGTAGTGCTAAGTAAAGTCCTACTACATGTGGAACTGGAACTATGTAATTAATGTGATGCAAAGTTCAGTGAACACAAAAGGCAAAACCTGACTGTAAGAATACATAACCCGAGAGCCCTCACCTAGCTTCTTCAAAGGAAAATGGAAAGGTCACTAGGTGAAGGATGTATCACTCCTTCTGCAGCAATGCCAGTGCCCTTCCTATTTGAAATTTCTACTCACTGGTGCTTCTGTTCCCCCAGAAGTCCCCACACTCCACTTGCTGGCTAGTGAGGCAGGCAGTCCAGAAGCATAAATGAGAGGGGTGAGGATGAAGGCAATCTTCCTGTCAGCCCAAGAGTCATGTGGCCTGTCATCTCATGTGGCCTTCTTCACCTCTGATGGCTGAATCATGTACTCTTCTTTCTGCTGCCAGCAGGATTAGTTGGTGATAAGGTGATGAGTATTATTTAACCAAGTCCTGGTATATCCATCTTCACCTTCTTTTCCTCCTAAAATTGTCTTCCCATCCCTCTTCTAGTGATCTCTCCACTTCTTCTGTCTGTCCCTGTTTCCCTTATAAACCTTTTGCTTTCTTCTTCCTACTCAACCCCCCCCCCGTATCCAGAGACTCCTCGTTCCATTCTGCAGTCAGGGCAGGAAAGTCACAATGTGTTTCAGGTTCCTTTTCTACAGGTTCTGTGGCTTCTTCTGATCTGAAGCTGGTCTCCTGTATCACATTACCAAGCTGGAGACTAGTTTGCAGATGCCGGCTCCCCACTAGCTCCTTGTCTCCACTGTAATGCTGCTTTGTTAATGCTTAAAAAAAAAACAGTGTGCTCAAAATTATATCAGTGAAACTAACAACATAAATTGATACAACGTATGCTATTGGTGGCAAGATTAGTATATGCAAAATAACCAGGAAAAAATGGAAATCCCATCAATAGAAGAATGGTTGATAGATGGATGGGAATAGCCAAAATGAACAATCTTACGTATAGGTTAAAGAGCAGAACAAAAGATGAATTCATTCTGAATGGAAATGTCTGATGCAGTATTTAAAGAAAAATGAGGGTGAATTGATGACAATACGTTTTTGAACTTTCAGGTTTTCTTAAGCTCTGACTCTTGCTTTCATTACTATAGGAAAATAAAATATGATGATTTTTTTGCTATTTTAGATTGTTAATATCTATAAGTTTTAGTAATGTTTAAGATTTAGTAATAATTTGTAAAAATGAACT
>CAOLHI010006241.1:0-38636 GCA_948474755.1 Ctenosaura bakeri
AACAGGAAGTGATCCCGAAGTTGACTTCTGGTTATTTTCCCATGTTTTTTTCTTTTTAAAGACCTCTCTTGGCCCTAACATTTTGTTCTGGACCTAAAAACATGGCAAAATTGGTCTCATGCTGCTCTGTGAGATATGTGGGGCCCATTTGAGGCAAGAATTGTTGCTGTGCCCTTTTCCCAGAACATGGGGTCCCTTTTCCTAATAAGTAAAGGTGTGAATGTTGAGAACAGGAAGATGATGTTAGAAAACAGTAGCTCTTTAAGACTGATGTAGTATATTTATGCATCTCTTGTTTTCTTCTCCTCTTGTTCATAACATTTTTTTAAAATGCCCCTTATGCCTTACGCCAGATAATGTTACATTGCATTTCATGGTGCCACTTTTGTGAAGATTGAATATAGCACTCTTCTACATGAGTTCTGTCAGCTTGCAAAGATTTTCTGCAGTAATGTGTAGGCTTTTAAATGTCATGGAATGGGATGCTAAGGAACAGCGCACATGAACAGGCACAAGGAAAACACATGGGTGTGTTGTAGTGGCACAAGCTATGTGCATGAGTTACAATCACACATAAAGCTGTTTAGTTTCAAAACAAGCCATCTTCACACACTATATCATCTTACTGGTTTGTTTAACCGGCTAGAGTTTGCTTTTATATCATTATCTTTGGTTTGACTGTAAAGACAAACAGTTAAATTAAGCTAAACTTGGCAGAAATCACTGGATCACTCCCTCAGGAATCCTCTTGTCTGCCAAGTTCCTTGACAGGGGTGGGGAAGGAATGTTCAGCCCCAACACTTTCCTTGGTTTCAGACCAGCTTATACTTCATAATGCTAAATCTTGGTTTAGAGTTAGGCACAATCCTAAAAAACACAGGAGGTTGTTTTGGCTTAATAACAGTACCATGTCTCCACTGGCAAGACAGTTTTGGAAAGGCCAGAACTGGAAAGAGCTGAAGAAAGTGTTTGGCCATTTGGTATTTTGTTGCTATTGTGTACCTTCAAGTCATTTCTGGCTTATGGTGACCCTAAAGCAACCCTATCGTGGGGTCTTCTTGGCAAGTGTTCTTCCAGAGAGGTTGCCATTGCATTCTTCTAAAGCTGAGAGAGTATGATCTGCCCAAGGTCACCCCGTATGCTTCCATGGCTGAATGAGGATTTGAAATCTGGTCTCCCAGAATCCTAGGCCAACACTCGAACCACTGTGCCAGATTGTCCCAAACGTGTATTAGCGCTCACTTTCTGTGAACCTCTGTCAATACTTTCCATTATTGCTTTCTACTGAGAAGTATTCTTACACATTTTTGGAATAAATACATGATAATGTTATGTCACGAGAGCCAATGTAGCATAGGTTTGAGTATTGGATTATGACTCTGGAGACCAGCATCCACATCCCTGCTAAGCCATGAAAATCCAGTGGGTGACCTTGGTCAAGTCACACTCTCTCAGCCTCAGAGGAAGGCCAAAGGCAAGCCCCCTGTGAACAACTCTTGCCAACAGCAACAACGACAACGCTATATCAGTTAGCAGCAGTAACTAATGGGACCAGTAAGCAACCCCGTTCCTTTTTAAAATAACAAATTCTTACAACAGACATTTTGTTTTTTATGGAAAGATAGAGCTTGAAAATGATTTCCAGATTATTTCCAATCTCTTCTTTAGACACAGAATCCAGAGATGGAGCACCTCTAACATATGGCTTTAGACTCTGATGACCTTTAGTGAAATAGCCCCTGTTATTGCTGCCCCTACCAAACAGTTTTCCATGATTCTAACTTCTCTTCTCATTAAGTTTCTCCTTTTTCTTCCTCTTCCTTGTCCTTTTCATCTCCATTTCCCTGATATTTTCAATTCCCTTCCTTTTTTCTTATTTTCTGTGTATGGAAAACTGTTGTAGTATATCTGTTGTATACTGTTGTATATTGCTAGGATTAATGTATGATAGGGCTCTACCTCCCAGTTAGTTATTGGCCTGTGTATATGTGCATGTGCACCCTCTCTCTCTCTCACACACACACGCGGACACACACACACACAGAGAGGAGTTGTTGCTGTTGTTGTTGTTGTTGCAGCAGCGTATCTTCAACTTGCTTCTGACTTATGGAGAACCTAAAGTAAACCTTTCATGGGGTTGTCTGGGACTGAAAGTATGTGACGTACCCAAGGTCATCCAGTGGTTTCTGTGGCCAAGTGGGGAATCAAACTGATCTCCAGGGTCATAGTCCAATGCTCAACTACTACACCATGCTGGCTCTCACTAGGACAAGTATTTAACTTAGTATTTAACTTAGTATTTAACTAATATTTGCCCTATTCTAACTTAACTCTTCAGAGCTGTAGAGAACAAGCATTTGCTTTCTTCTATGCAAAACTCTTATTTTATTTGAAGAATGCTATCAGATCACCCCTCAGTCTTCTCCTCTCCAGGTGAAACATTGCCAGTTCCTTTAACACCAGACCTGTTTTTGATACTCTTGGCCATATTTGCAGTTATGCTCTAAGTCCATGGACTCTATTTGATAGAGTTCAGCATTGGCTGCACTGGCATTTTACCTTCATAACTTATGGTGCTACAGTGCTGCATTACCACTACAAACTGTCATATGGTGTCATAGCATTGCCGGTCACCAACAGTTCTTTTCTTGTTCTAACAATCAACATCTCCCCCTGTTTTTAATGCCTTATTTCCAGCATATATTATTTGGTTAAATGTCACTGGAGCAATAAAGATTTGTGAGTGGGAAGAGAAAGGAGAGAGTAATAACTGTGAAGGTAATCAAAATTATAATTTAAAAGAGCAGCAATACAAGGAGAAAAAAAAATCAGGGTAGAAAGTTACCTGCATTGGCAGAATGTATGGGTCAGTGGCACATTGCAAATGCTTCAACAACATACTTAATCTGCTGTGCTCCACAGACTGGATAAACATTAGATGTGCAACCAATCTTACAGAGAGCACTATGGTTTAGTGCAGTCACTGGTGTACTATCGATATTCATCCCTGCGCTGTGTCAAAGGTTGTGTGTCTCCACTGAGTTCCTGTTTTCCTTTTTTTCTCTCAACAGCGTGGACTCAACAGCAGGTATAGGAGCAGCCTAATCTATGGCAACGTTGCTGTAAATAAAAGGAAAAGGTTGAACAGCATGCTGTTAGGCAACTAATTTTCCTGAACAGTTTGATTAATTTGTGGTTTGTATGGTCAAGTGACTACTAGGTAACGAGGTAACGTCATTTAGACTTTTGCAGAGGATGCCTAAAAGGCATTATATTGCCATATACTGCAAGGATTTTTAAAAATATAAGAGCAAATGGTTGAGGAAGCAATTGGAACAAAAATTTCCTTTAAAAAGGCAAAAGCAGCAAATACAGGTGTGAACATGCTTACCACCACAAGTTTAGAATGTTTGTCTCCATCCTTACAGTGTCTTCTGGTGTGTACATTACACACATACCCAATCTTTTTTCTGTTAATCTAGTTCTGCCAAAACAACACAGAACTCCAGTAACAAGGATCGGTTTAGGAACATGTCCAAACTACGTATCTGCTCCTTCAGGGGCGGTGCAACCCCATCCAGGACAGGCTGTTTACCCAATTCAGGGACCTAGAACCATCAATCCACAGAGCCTCCATCTTATGGGATTCAGCTTCAGTTTATTTGCTCTCATCCAGCCCATTATAGCATCCAAGCACTGGTCCAGCACCTGCATAGCCCCAGGTGACTCCAGTGACAAGGAGAAATAGAGCTGAGTGTCATCAGCATACTGATGACACCCCATTCTAAACCCCCTTATGACCCTCCCCAGGCAGCTTCATGTAGATATTGAACAGCACAGGGGATCAGGTGAGACCCTGTGACACTCAACCATGGGGATGAATAGGAATACCCCAGTGGCACTCTCTGGAACCAGCCCTCCAAATTGGAGTGGAACCACTGCAGAACAGTTGCATCCACAGGGCCGATCCAACTAGATACCATTATCAATGGTATCAGAGGCTCTGAGAGATCCAAGAAGTTCAACAGGGTAGCCCTCACATTGTCTTTCTCCTAGAGTAGATTTTCAATCAGAGCCACTAAGGCCCTTTCCACACGGGGCAAATAAATCTTTTCCTGACGATTTATTTCGGGTCCGCCTCACAGCGGACATTATTTTGCCACGCTCCACACATGTGCAGCCTGTACCATTGTAGTGTGCACCCCAAAGTACACACGTTGTTATGGCCACTTTTCCCGTTCTCATTGCATCATCCCCCGCAGGCCACTCCGCAGCCTCCACAAACCTCCCAACCCCCCAACCCCTTTTTTCCGGCGTGAAAGCACGTACCTGCAAGCTTTTTCCCCTTTCTTGGCTGCAGGAAAACGCTTTCCGAAAACGCTTTCCGAGACCAAAAAACATGGCGCCTTCCTGCTCTCTGTTGGGGCGGAGCAACTGTTGACGTTGCGCGTGCCCACGGCCCGCCCAACAATTACGTCATGCATGAATCGGCCCGTATTTTTGCTTCCACGCATCCGGAAAT
The DNA here is from genome assembly GCA_948474755.1 of Ctenosaura bakeri. Classification (NCBI taxonomy): domain Eukaryota; kingdom Metazoa; phylum Chordata; class Lepidosauria; order Squamata; family Iguanidae; genus Ctenosaura; species Ctenosaura bakeri. The sequence goes on from CAOLHI010006241.1 coordinate 4,523, forward strand.
GATCGGTATAGAGCGATACGGAAAAAAAACACCACCTTCTCTCCCGGTTTTTAAAAAGACTGCACGCTGACTGATGGTGCCGTCTCCGTGCGATTTAAGGTGTGGAACCTCAAAATTATGTCCGACCCAGTGCACTCCAAGTTGTGGACTACGTCCGTCGGAGGTCGCCCTGCTCCAATTTATTTGCCCCATGTGGAAAGGGCCTAAGACTGTTTCAGTGCCTACTCTGGTCTGAAACTAACCTAAAATGGGTCCAGATAATCTGTTTCCTCTAAGAACTCCTAGAGTTGCCCAGCCACCACATGTTCAAGTACCTTGCCCAAAAAGGGGATATTTGCAATAGAGTGGTAGTTTCCCTGGGTCCAGGGAGATCCTCTTCAGGAGAGGGTGCACCATTGCCTCCTCCAAGGCAGAAGGCAGCTTTCACTGACATAGGGGGTATTCACCATCCCCTGGACTATCTGGTCAATGCTAGATTTTGTCAGCCAAGAAGGAAAGGGCCAAGCTTACATGTGGCTGGCCTAACTGCTTCAGCATCATGTTCACATCATCTGTACTGCGTAACTGAAAATGGTCCCATAAAAACTGACTTGACAGTGTACTGGACACCTCTGTAACAGTGTGGTGTCAAGTTCTGAGTGAATGTGAGCAACTTTTTTCTTGAAGTACCTAGCAAATTTTTCACAGCAGGTAGCCATTTGGAAATTGACTCCTCACCATTTGGAAAACACCTACTGTTTGGGAGGCTGAGGATGCAACCCGAGAGGTGTAATATGATTTGGGAGGGCTGTCTCACTTCTGCATAGTAGCCACAATGAAGAGGCTTTGTTGATTTCCAGTCACATTCACTCTGAGACCTACATCACCTTAACTCTAGCCATCCCATCCAGCCTGCTTCTTTACCTACAGATCTTCTGTAAACCAAGGTGAATTGCAACACTGGTTTGGGTGCTTAGGAGTGATTGTACCATTAGCCATTGCCATTTCTCCATTTCATAGTGAAACCAAGACCTCAACAGAATTGCCAAGCCTATCAGCAGGAAAATTCCCCAGAGCATTCAGGAATTCTTCAGACTCTATGAGGCTCCAGGAGTAGGCCATCTTAATAGATCTCACACCCCTACAGTGAGGATTTGCTACCACCAAACCAAACTTCATGAGGAAATGATCTGACCATGGCAACAAAGTTGTTGAAATCCTTCCTAAAATTAGACCATCCTTCATTCCCTCAATGGCAAAAGCCATATCTAAGGTGTGCCCTGTTTCATGGGTTGAGCCAATGATGTGCTGAGACAGCCCCATGGTTGTCATGGTAGCCATGAAGTATTCAGCTGACCCCATCAGGACAACTTCAAAGTGTACATTGCAGTCCCCCAGAACCAAAGTCCTGGGGTTTTCCAACACAACTTCCATGTCAGCCAGCTGAGGCAAGAAGATTACTGGGCAGCAGAGTGGACAGTACACCAGCAACATTTCTGTTCTGTCTTTCTGGCCCAACAGAAGGCACAAACCCTCAAAACTGGTCCCTGGGCATATGGATTTCCTCATATGGTAGATGAAATTCTTACGGATGATGGCAGTTCCCTCTGGCCAACCCTCCAACCTCAGTTGGTGCTACACTGAGTATTTAGGTAGACAAAGCTGAGAGAGATGAACTCATCCAAGCTCATTCACCCAGGTTTCTGTGATACATACCAGGTTGGCTCCTTTATCCACAATCAGGTCATGGATAGCAGTTGTTTTATTATAGACTGACCTGGCATTCAGGAGCAACACCAACAGATTAGGAGGCAAGTTGGCATAGCACCCTGAATCTTGAGGGACAGAGGAAAGACCAAAATACAGAACAGGTCTAAAGTATCTTACCTAACTTTTCCTTGCCTAGTATGTCCAAATCCCAGCACTATGACTCTTCCTGCCTGAGATTATGGCCATTTCTGCACTAGACTGTTACAGCACCATTATTCCACTTTCAACATCCTATGGAATCCTGGGCTTTGCAGTTTAGGGAGGGGCTAGCCGGCGCCTCCCTAAGCTGCAAAGCCCAGGATTCCATAGGATGTTGAAAGTGGAATAATAGTGCTGTAACAGTCTAGTGCAGAAATGGCCTATATCAGTAGAGGCACCCTGCTCCTCTCCTGAGATTCACTTAAACATATGCACAATATTAAAACATGTACACATCCACCCACATAATAAGGAATAAATGTTGATAAGATGCCAATGCTGCAGGCCAGAGCAAATGTGGTAGGCCTGTTTTCCAATATTTCCCAGAGACTGCTAGCAATGCAGGAACCAAAAGGAAGCTAATAGAACCATTTTGCAAGGTATATCCCTCCTGGAAACATCTGCCACATCTACCCACAACTCTCACATGGGCACCTAAAGATCTTGCAGTCCCTGCTGCTCACCCAGGGACTGTGGAGTGGCTTCCTAAGAGATTTAATCCACACTCTCACTATGAGTGATGTTATTCCAAGTACCTGACTTTCACCCAAGGTCTGTTTCTCTATGACTATCCAAAAAGGGGTAGTGTTCCTAACCCTGTGTTTCCCCAAAGTGATGGGGATCCCCTTTGATGTCACCCCCTCGGGGTCAAGCCTATAGGAGCTATCCACTACCAGTGGCTGCCTCTGCTTTTATATACTCTTCTCACCTAGGAAGGTAAAGGCTTTGGAAGGGAGGAAGGACCATTTAGAATCAGTTGCTTAGATCTTCCACAGCAGCAGGTAGCACAGTCCCAGTCCTGTGGGGAAAAGCAGCAAATCCATGGGAGTAGAGACTGGAAGGAACCTGGTACTAAAGGAGCTTCTTCAGCCCAGCTCCTGGCTGCAGCATGCACTGTCAGTCAGTTAGGTTGCATATTGCGATAGACTGGCTGTTGGTAAGGTTATCTTCCCTTAAAGCTCACTTAAAGAATCTGCATTACTACTGCTTTAAAATATTAACACTTTATTTAAATGCTTTTTTAAAATTATTATTTAGTGTCCAAGATAAAAGAATGAAATTCTGTCATCTGGTTTTCTTTGAGGAAGTCTGCTTGACTTCAGTGGGGCCACTGCAAGAGTTTCTAGGCACAGAGTTATTGTTAGCAAAACAAATGGATTGGCACATTACTCTTTGGTAATGGGGAAGGCAAGTGGGGCCTCGTTACGAAAAATTTATCCCTTGATAGGAGGTGACGGTTATTAGGCATTTGTGCACTCAGGGAATGGAAGTGAAATTGATGAATGCATGAGTAAAGCTAAGACATGCCTTTTAATTTTGCCACAATAGAGAGTAGGAAAAAAAGTCAATTAGGAAGCACAGCAGAGAATGGTTCTGGCAGGCAGCCTTCCCGTCCACCTAGTCTTAGTGATTCTCAGGAACAGTGGAGCAGAGACAAATATAGAAATGCTGAGAACCATTTATTGTATTTTTTTTTCTGGAGCAGGAATTGGGTAAAATGGCAATCCATTTGTTTTCTAATTTTTAAGTTGAAAAGGGGGAAAAGGAGGGGCAAACCTCAGCATAGTTACACATGGCAACCCACACAATAGACTCTGCTCAAAAAGTTCTGCAAAACAATATATGGGGTAGTAAGAGCCAGTTGGCGGAGAGGTTTGAGTGTTGGATTAGAACTCCAGGAGACCATAATCTGGATGCCTGCTCAGCTGTAGAAGCCCACGGGCAGACCTTGGGCAATGTCATATTCTCTCCACCTCAGGGAGAAAGGCAAGCACCCTCTGAATAAATTTTGCAGAGAAAACTGTGGGAGGCTAGGCATAAGCTGTAGTGAACTTGAAGGCATATAACAACAGTTGTATTGGATAGCAAATCCCCAAAGACTTGGCTATTACTCATTGCATACATGGTGCATTTCCTAGCTACATATTACTAAAATTATCTCCAGAATGATATTTTTACATGTTAAATGTGAAATCTTACAGGAAAGGGAAAGGTCGATACTGCAGACCTTCATCTGCTACAGCAGTGGTTCTTAACCTTTTCTTTACCAGGGACTGCTTGTAAATATAATCTGTTGCTGCGGACCCTTAAGACATAACTCAAGCTTTAAATATTTTAAATTTAGAGTTAAATATTCAAATATTTTTTTCAGTTATTAAAGGCTTCTGGTGACTAGGATTCAAATCCCTGCTCAGACATTGGGTGAGCTTGAGGAAGTCACATTCTCTCAGCCTCAGAGGGAGACAAAGGCAAACATCCTCTAAACAAATCTTAGTGTTGCCATTAGCCAGAATGACTTGAAGACAACTCAGCAACAAAGTATCATGGACAGGGGGAGGTTCTTCTATCTATCACACCTCTCCCCTTTGAAAAATGATTTATAGTGACTCCAAGGCAAACCTATCATGGTGGTTTTCCTGGCAAGATAATTGCTTTTGGCTTTCTCTGTGACTGAGAGAATGTGACTTGCCTGAGGTGATCCATTGGGTTTCCATGGCTGAATGGGGATTCAGACCTTGGTCTCCAGAGTCATAGTTTGGGCATGTGCACACACCTGCTGCTGTGTCCCTTTTGTCAGGGACGCATAGCGGAAGGTGTGGGTGCTGAAACTGCTTCCTTGTCGAAACTGCTCCCTCAGCATCTGCACACACACCCCTCTGCTGTGTCCCTGTCAGCAGTAGGGCTTCGCATACCTGCTATGAGGGCTCCATGGACCCCCAAGGGTCCCCAGAACCCAGGTTAAGAACCACTGTGCTACAGCATTCCTTACATATATACCTTGCCTCAGTGCATTCGTGTTGAAGTTCATTGCTCTGTGTGAAACATCTGCCCTGAGGTTTTAATGCTAGCCATCGTCTCCTTCACAATGGCTTGCACAAGCAGTAAGCATTTCAAGGCCAATTAAATTCACCAGTTTTGGGGGAGCAAATGGTAGGAACCATCCTATGTTTGTTACCACTTTTAAACTATAATGCATCTTCCATAGTGGAAGGGGGGATTTCCTGCAGAATATTTACATGCTGAGAAAAGTGCACCTTGTGAAATGCAGCAAAATGGCACGATAATTATTTTTCATGTCCTGCAAAATGGTAATTGACATTTTGCAGGATATGCAGCGTATTGGGAACATAACAACTGCCTTCAGACAGCATCTAGAACTTCCTTGCCAAAAGTCACCAACTGGGTGTCATAAGTTTGTAAACAGGCTACAGAGGAAGGGATCGCCTTTAGTTTGTAAGAGGCACAGAGGTCAGAGATAACAGTGCTTCTTAACGTGGGGTTTCTATTCTTAGTTAACTGTGTCTAATAGCCACAATAGCAAGGCACTATTCTCTATGAATTTCTCTAATTTAAAAAAAAAAATTATCATCCCTCCTAGGGGACTAAGGGCCTTGGGGAGGTTGGCAGGGGAAGACTAGCTTTTCTTCATCCATTAATCAGAGAATGTTATTCAATGGCAAAATGATTCCCTTCTCCCTCAAACTCTATACGCTTAAGTCTATACACTGTTTATAAATGGCAGTTTGTAAGAATGTTTCAGCTTGAAATGCCACTGTTGTGTCCAAAACAACAACAACTTTTTTACCAAAAGAAAGAAGGAAAGAAAGAAAGTTTTGACACCAAATGTCCTATGGAGACATTTTTGCCCCATTCCCTTGGCCATTTTAGGCCCAAGAGAGGACTTAAAAAAACAGGAAATAAACAAGCAGTGAATTTTGGTCACTTCCCATTTTTTTAAAAATGCCTCTCCTGGGCCTAAAATGGGGGGGGGATTTTGGGATTCCAGATATGGGTTTTGAAGGCTAAGCCAACTGAAGATTTTTGAAAGATTGGATACCTTTTATGGACTTTTTGAGCAATAAGAAATCAAACTACACAATAATTTGTGGATATGGTTACTAGTAATTTGCGTAAGTGGAACTGTAATGGCAGAATAATGTTTTTCTGTCTTTTATTATTTTTTCTCTCTTACAATTTAGTTGAAGGGAGTCAGAGCCCTTCTGTGTTTTAGTAAATAAATGTTTTGTTAGTTTGTGTTCTAATGAGTTAGTGTTTAGTGTTTTTTAGTTTATTGTTTTAGTATTTTTTAGTTTAGTGTTTTAGTATCGTGTTTTAATTTTAGTTTATGTCTGTGTTAAAAATGTTGATCTTTTCATTATTCTGTGTTAAAATTAATAGATAAATAAATAAATATTTTTTTAAAAAGACCAATTCATTTAAAGCAAATTTTGGAGGCAGTTTATTTCAGAAATTGTAGTAGATTCCAAGTACAATTTGTCTAGGTTAAGATATAATTATAAACTGTGGTTAATGAAAAATGAAAAGTAAATTTTCTGTCTCATGCCATGCCACATCAGGGAGGTGGAGAGTGCATGAATTGGAGAACCAACTAGGCTTTTTTACCTAATACAGAATAATTCTTCACATAATAAAGTTTTGGCCTCACCCACAAAAAAGGCCAATGGGTAAACAAGTGTGGTAATCATTTGGTCACTGGATTAAGAATTTTTCTTCACATTCCAGGTTACACTAGATCAACATTTTACCTCTTGGTTTGTTTATTTTTTTCAAGTTAGTTTTATTAAAGATTTTCAAAATACATATAGACAAAACAGAAAAAGAAACAGCAAAAGACAAGTTAGAGGTAAGCAAGGAAATACTAAGTAATAAGAGTGAATAAAGATAAATACTAGAAAGAAAAAAATGTACATTGGTTTCCAGCTTTCCTAATGCAGATTATTGTTTTAGTATCGTGTTTTAGTTTTAGTTTATGTCTGTGTTAAAAATGAAATAGCTTTTCTACTTACAGATACCATTTAAATGCTTCAACTGCTATTTTTCCAAATATACTAATGATCAAAACCTACAGTCAACACATTCTACTCTTTTTCTTCCAAAAAGCATATTAATGGTTCCCAGTGTTTTGAAAAAGTCACCACTGATATATTTCTGGGTTCATTAGTTTTATCAGCCAGTCTTCATTTATTGGAATTTCTGTATTCTTCCGCTTCTGTTCATGTAAATAATCTTCCCATAGTGGTCATATATCATGGTACCCCATTATATTTCTTCTCCAGTTGACCTTTGACTAGTCCCAAGAAATATAATTCCAGCTTCAACTGAACATTAACTTTAATTTTATTGTTCATCATAAAGACACCAGATCCCATTTGATATTGGAAGCTAATCAGGATCAGCCTGCTTAGTACTTGGATGGGAGGCTGTCAAAAATACCAGGTGCTGTAGACTGTATTTCAGAGGAAGGTAATGGCAAAACCACCTCTGAGGGTTGCCTAAGAAACCTCTGTGAAATTTGTGGGTTCACCATAGGTTGACAGGCAACTTGAGGGCACATGCATACATATCACCATGTAAAAAGCACTGTAAGTTCATGTTTTATTCCACATTGGAGCCAATTTTGCTCATGTGGGGAAAAAAAGTGTTATAGATGGGCAGGAACAAGACCATTTGGGATCTCAAGACTAAGCCATCATTTTTAAAGGTTGAAAGGAGAACGAATTAGCTTCTTTAGTAGACTTTGGCTTGTTAAGAGTGCTTGCAATGCCTATTCTGTATAGAGTATGATAATCTGATTTAACTGACTTTTGACAGGCTTTTTTTAGATGCCAATGTCTGAACATGTATCAAAGTCTTCTTAAAATGCATTTAAGATGCCAGAATATGCTGGGAAAAGTTGCTCATGTTTGCCTCAAAACATTTAAAAAAAAAAAGACAGCCAACCCTGTGAAACAAACTACTAAGATGACTTCAATTAATAGCTGGTATAGTAACTGCCTGTTTATTCCACAGCTTTGAATGTTACTTCACTCTGTCGTGTAACGCAGTCTCTCTATACGGGTGTCTTTCCTGTATATGTGGGGTCCCTCCTTCTTCTAGGATGAGTTATGTCTCTTTTTGGAAGTTGAACAGATGTTCAGATGATAAATTTATCTATGCATCCCTTGATACGTTTGTTCCAGGTTTTTTTTAAGTTGTGAATTCAAGAAAATTTGAATTTCTCAGGGTTTGTTTGTGGTAAGAGAAGATTAATAGGATGATACTGAGCAGTGGAGGCTTCTGAGTTTGGTGTCAGTGGGATGATGAGGTTTTAGTTTAAGCTTCAAAGGAGCTTTCTAAGATACTGGGTATATTTTGTGAGAGGGTTCAGCATTTTGGATAGCTCAGTTAAACTTTGGGCTCCCCTACTGACATTGGAACTGCCAGCCTACACAATGTTGTTCCTGGATTGGGTCTGAGATGGCAAGCAGTTCTGGTGAAAGGTCACCTTTCTGAATGCTGCTCCCTCAACTAGCATCAGACACTACCAGTAGCCATCCCAGCAGCCTCATTCCTGATGGCAATGAGATCGTGCAGTGAGGAGGCTTGATAATGAGTGCAGATAATGCACTCTTAACTAATGTTCACTTGTATGCATCCTGGATTTTCCTCCACTGCTTGGATTGCTATACAGTCAAACTAGAGGGCTTCAAAAAAATTGGTTCATGATGTGAGGTACATAGTGGGGTGCAGAAGAAAAGGAAGCAAGGAGATTAATTCAGCGTGAGGCTGGTAAATTGTTTGGGGAACTTTTTCTTCCCTATTCTGATTCATACTTTTAAACAGACTTAGTAGACTTGCTCTCTAAGTGAGAAATACTGTTTCTCTTCCCCTTGCTTCTCTCTTTGTGAGTCTCTCTCTGTGTGTTTTCCCCCATGGAACCCAAGAATGCAGATCACTTTCTAATTGTATTTTCCTTTCTCTGGTGAGATAAAATGTCCTAGCACATGCAGGGATTCCTTGGTTGCCTGGCTGCTTAGTCACCCAATAGCAAAAACCTAACTGCAACACAATAATCTGGGTACATAAGCCTCTTTTCCTAACCATTCTGTGCCATGCATTGCTGGAATGCCATTGTTTCTCTATATGTTCATCTAACGTTCTGAACATCTGTTGAAAGGAGAAGGCATGTTATCCTCTGGGTATCACACTCTTGTGTGTAAGAGCTCTGTCTACATTCTCACTTCCAACAGAGCACATCTAAAGCTACCTCTGGGCTGGCTCTGAAATGCTGCAGGCAAGGTTTTAGTTTGCTGGTGGTGGCTCTCTTTGAATCGTAATGAGATTCTCAGTCAGTTTCTTTTGCCAGAAACGACTTCATTTATTTGTATATTAAAATATTTGTCTTACCTTATTATCCAAAGATCTCAGGGTGGTGTACTGTCAATAAATACAACTTAAAAGCAGTTTAGAGAAATCTAAACAATCTAAAATAGTTCAGCATAATCAAACAATTTGGCCCATGACAATAGAGTCTAGCTCCTTTGACAACCTAGTGTAAACAACAGACTGGATGAGGGTAAGAAAATGGAAATGTAATTTGTTCACCCTCAAGGCAGAAGTGCTCTTGTTCAGTAAAAAGGCAGATAATCAAAAAGAGTATCAATCTATTCTAGTTGGAATCACAGTTCTCCTGACATAGGCCCTTTTCGCACAGCATTTTCAATGCGAAAGGACCCCTTGAGCATCGCACACATGTGAGGAGCGGTCCACACGGCGCACTCACATTTGCATGACGCTCCAGGGCCTGATAGGGACCGTGTACACATTTTTTTCATTTTCGGCTTTAAGCTGAAAATGGTGCGCGGTCACACATCGCTCCAGGGCCCCGTGCAAACTTACCTTGCATGTGGAACCTTGGGAGCCAGGCCGGTCTCGCTTCCTGTTCAGTGCGGCCTGGGAAGTTCCCAGGCTGCACTGCGAAAGGAAGAGGCGGGGCTCTCGTGCAAGCAGGAAGCTCATGCGGAGCCGAAGGACCCTGGATGCGAGAGCCTCTTTCCAGAGACTGCTCGCACGAGCACCGCACCCCAGCGCCGAAAATAGGTGAGTTGCGGAAAGGGCCATAGATTCAATCGTGTGTACTTCTGGATTCAGCCTCAAGTCTGGAAGCTCAGATTTCCGCATATTTAAAGCTTGTATACCAGCTGTGTCTGTTCCTAGGAGACACACGCCTTTGTTTCTTACTATTTGGATTACTGTAACACACTTTGCATGAAGCTGCCTTTGAGGAGTGTTCTGAAAATTCAGGTGGTTCAAAGAGAGCCAGAGCGTTGACCAGGACTGGTGGTGGTTGTTATTGTTTTGTGCCTTCAATTCATTTCTGACTTATGGCAACTCAAGATGAACTTATCATGGGGTTTTCTGGGGTTGAGAGTGTGTCACGCAACCAAAGTCATCTAGTGAGTTTCCATGGCTAAGTGGGGAACTGAACCCTGGTCTCCAAGGTCATAACCCAATGCTCAAACCATTATGCCACACTGGCTTTCAAGGATTAGTTACAAGAAAGTTTTCTAAGGTTGGATTGCCCATCTTCTTTGTCAGCTTTGTGAACCGTGCCTTGGGCTTGCACAGATGCTTGGAGCTTGAATACCTGCTTTATGACTTTTCTGGATTTCCTTCTAATGTTCAAGATACATGAAATTTTGACATTAATAATTTTAAAATAAATATCAGATTTTTAAAGATCTGAAGCGGGGTGAAAAAGCTGAACAATCTCCAGTCTCAGAAAATCTTATTTTCTCTTAGTAGACTACAAGCTAAAAATGGATTGACAATGTGATGAGGCAGCCAAAAAAGCCAATGCTCTTCTAAGCTGCAGCAATGCTAGTTTTAGTATCTAGACTGAGGGAAGAAATAGCATCAGTCTGTTCTGTTCAAGATGTTAAAAAGGTCTAGAAATCAAGCCCTATGAGGAATAGTTCAGGGATCTGGTCTGTTTAGCTTGGAGAAGAGAAGACTGAGAGGTGATATGATAGCCAACTTTAAATATTCAAGCTCCATCTGCCCACATAGCAGGTGGAGCAAGCTTACTTACTGCTATTCCAGTGACTAGAACATGAATCAGTGGATTCAAATAAAAAGAGAAGAGATACTACCTAAACATAAGGAAGAGCTTCCTGATAGTAATAATTATGAACTCTCCTTCTTTGAAGGTTTTCAAGAGTTTAGATGGCTTTCAGGAGTGCATTAACTGTGTATTCTTACAGATGGCCCTTGCAGTTTCTCCCAACTTTATGATTCTATAAACCTTTTTGGACAGAGGGAGCTAAACCCTCCCTCTCATCCATGCAGCTTTACCGTAGACCTTTTTTCTAGGTATGCCTATAAACACATGAGTGAATGAGGCTTGCAGAAAGTTTATAAAAGAGCTCTGCTTTACCTGTATAGTCTGAGTCTGAATATACATGCTCAGGGATTACCAGTTGCCTTCCTCCAGAGACTTTGGAGTTTTCCTAAACTTTTGTGTTACCATAGTTTCTGTTGGGGGCTCTGGCCTGGCCGCCCCCCCGGCGTCTCGGAGGCCGCCGCGGATGCGGCCTCCAGAACGGAGGAGGACCCGGATGACTCCAGGGTCGCCACGGAGGCCTCCACTGCTGGGAAGGGCTGCCCGGACACCGTGGAGGCCACCGCCGCCGAGGAGGCCACCATGGAGGCTGCCGCCGCTGCAGAGGCCGCCGCGGAGGCCGCCGCGGAGGCCTCCGCCGCCGGGAGGGGCCGCCTGGATGCCGCGGAGGCTGCCACCGCCAAGGAGGACGCTGCAGAGGCCTCCGCTGCCGGGAGGGGCCCCCGGACGCCGCAGAGGCCACCGCCGCCGAGGAGGACGCCGCAGAAGCCTTTGCCGCCAAGGGAGAGCGCCCGGTTGTCACGGAGGCCGCCGCTGCCGAGGGAGAACGCCCAAGCAGCCTGCCAGGGTGGGCGGGACCCAGGCTCCATCCAGGGGCACCGCCCACCCGCGGCCCTGATCCTGAGGAGGCTGCCGGCCCTCCTCCCATGTTCCAGCAGTGGCGGCAGGCCAAGGAGGCCGCCCGCCGCTCCCAGCGGCTGCTGGAGCGGCGGCTGCAGGCTGAGAGCTCTCAGCTGGCTGATGGCTCACAGCTGTGAGCCCGGCTGAGGGCTTGCAGCTGCGAGCCAGCTGTCAGATTGGCTGCCGCCAACCCTGGAGGCCTACTTAAGGCCAGCGAGAGGCAGAGGCAGGCACGGAGCAATAACTGTTGGCCCTCTGTGAGTCTCCTGTCCATGCTTGGTCCTGCCACGCCTGTCTACGCCCGCGTCCTCGTCCGGAGTTCCAGCCAGCCCAGCCCAGTCCTCTGCCAGCTTCCCGGGTGAAGTAACCCTTTCTTTATTTTCTGTAGTACCTGCTGTAAGGACTGTTTGTGTTTGCCTTAGACCGCTGGCAGGGGCCTCCACAGGCGAGACTCCTGTAACTCCTGACCCACCCCTGCTCGACCCCATCCTGCCGCTGACAGTTTCTAGCCCGGACTTGTGGGATATTAGATATCATTTGATATCAATAATTTGGCCTTCTTTACCCATTCCCCTCCAAGTGCTTGCGAGGCCCCTGGACAAGCACACACACAGGCACGGCCGAAAATAGCTGAACTATTCAAAACTGATCCAGGCAGGCCAGTAATAGCCATAATGCCACTTTAGGAGACCTCAAGGCAAGTACCCTTTTAAGATCACATTATGTGTGCACACTGTTTACAAAAGACTCCCTACCCCGAGCAGGCAGCTTGATGAGCCAAATACTCAACTGTCAAGCACTCCCGTTTCCACTCTATTGGCAACTCTGTCATAACTCAATCATGCAAAATACTGACCTTTGGAGGCTTTGTCTCCAGCCTGAAACCCATTGTATTCCCCAGGAATGGACTAGCCTATGGGCACATTTTCCCCTATAAGACCCCCTGATTTTGAGTGCTTCTTCGGATCGCTCCTGGCTTCCATCCTGCCTTGCTGTCACTTCGTTCGGCGAGCCTTCCCCTCAGCTCCTCGTGCTGAGAATCTCCACTTCCACGGACTTTTCTTCAAACTACCCGGGCTTCAGGACAGGTGTAGCATTTCCCATGCAAAACCTCCTCTTAAAACTCTCTATCCAACTCCTACCTTTATTTCAATAGATCTGTGTGAGTGTGTTTGCATACATGTGTTTGACTGTGTTGTACATCGATAAAGAAAACAATTATTATTTACTTCTGTTTGCTCCTTGACCCTGCCTGACCCCGTAGACATTGGGTTCAAGATCTCGCTAGGTTGCCCTGCCTCTTGTATTGCCAGCGGTGCTCTTGCTAATTCCCATTCCCCATTGTGAGCACATTGAGGTGTCTCTCTTGGGACCCCAGAAATCAGGGTAACATTTGCCTGTATGCGAACTCAGAAACTGTAGAGTTCCCTGGGGACTTAAAATCAGACTTTGGATTTATACAGATCTGATTGTCCTGAAAATAGTGTACAAAGCATGCAGGACAAACAGAAGGACATTTTCATTTTTTAAAATTTAACTAATTTATTAATATTTGTATACCACTTGATCTTTAAAGAAAATGCTTTAAAATAACAAATAAATATTAAAAACAATTTGGGCCTATGGGCATTGGAGTATATGTATCTTGTTCAAAGGGCTTGCATATGCTTTTGAGATGTCCAATATGGAACAGGTTTATCCTGTGAGCAGACTGGAAAGCTGTGATGTGGTTCCTACTCATTACTTGTGGTAATAGGTAAATAAGAATGACTTTCAAACCAAGCCAATCACATTTTCCTTGAAGTTGCTATCAAACTGCACTGCATCACCAGGAACCACTTAACTTTGAGTGTTGATTTTTTTTCAAACTTTAACAAAATAGTTAAGAGTATAATACATTAATAAGATGCTGCATGTGCATATGCCATACAACAATCCAGGACATCGTTTTTTTTCTTCCTTCTGTCAAGTTTCAGCAAGCTACCTTGGGTGTGAGATGTGTTTAAGAGGTCCGTGAATATTCATTTCCTAAAGACATATAAGGCATCTATCTGACCACTTCTGGAGACAGGTTACTGGGCTAAATTAGCATTGTGTGGTTCCAGCAAGCCAGTTCTTCCATTGTTATCCCCGGATAAACTGGGCTGCTGTTCTCACATATCAGGTATTGTCAGCTGTTGCTGTTTCTTCATTTAATTTAATAATTGTCAGCACTTGGTCGTGGGTTGCTTGGAAACTATTCAGTCATCTCTTTCACTCAGAATGTTGCAGTGATAAATATATCTGCCATACAGATTCTGACTTGGCATGCCTCTTAGTTTAATTGGAAAGGAAAAGGCTTGGTCAGGCATACTCAAAGATTGCACAGCTGTCTTTCTTCTAGACCTCCAGAGGTTCCCTGATCAATATCTGGGGTGGGGCGGAGCTACCATTTCAAAGCCTGCACAATTTCCTTAGCTTTGAAAACCAGGCTCTGGAGGAATGTGTGCATCTATGTCTGAGCTGCCATTTTATCTGGGACTTGGAGGTGAATACATGAAAAGCTTTAGATTTTTTTTGTGACACAAGCTTTCTTTGGTGAATAAGTGTCCCTATTTTAATTTTGACACAAAATTAAAATTGGGCTCGGTTCCATCACTGATAGGATGGGTATGGGTGAGATCCAAAAGGGTCATTCAGTTGACACAGCTGCTTCTTAACAGCCTAACTTCCCAGCCCCCCAGCCTGTGTGTCAATAAGGTCTGCTCTGGAAGATTGGGAAGCTGTGTTGGTAAGCTTCTGTGGAGGGAGCCAGCATAGTATAGTGGTTTAAATCCTAGACTACAACCTTGGAGGCCAGGGTTCAGTTCTCTGGGACTTTGTCATGGAAACCCACTGTGGGTGATCTTGGATGCATCATACATTCTCAGCCGTAGAAAACCCCACGATAGGTTTACCTTAGGGTCACCGTAAGTCAGAAATGACTTGAAGGTAAAGAACAAGAAGAAGAAGAAGCAGAAGAAGTTTTTATGGATTGAGCAGAGGGCTGCAACAAGGAATAGAGAAGAAAGAATTGATGTAAATCCCTGCTTCTCCCATTTTTGCAAAGGAGAATGAAAAAAAACTCAATAGATTTTCTCCTTGCCACATGAGACAGTGAAAGGTTTTTGTGAATATTTGTGAAACTATTCAAATCTCTCCATTGTGGAAATGATTTTCATGCAGATTAGAGCTGCTCTTGCCTTTTTGCTTGTACTTTTGAAATTGCATATGCATTGAATGGGTTCTATGCATTCTTTTAAAGAAAATAAATAATCCTGTGGTGCTATGTGTGTGAATATAGTTTTCTTAACAAGGGGAGCAGAAATTAGTTTTTAGTACCATGTCTGAGCATTGGACTATGACCCTGGAAACCAGGGTTTGATTTCCCACTCACCCATGAAAACCCACTGGGTGACCTTGTGTATGTCACATACTCTCAGCCCCCCAAACCCCATGATGGATTCACCTAAGGATCACTGTAAGTTGGAAATGGCTTGAAGGCACACCACCACCACCACAAAAAAACTTGTTCTTGTGGAAATTACGAGGAAATAGATGGGAGAAAGCACTCATCCTTTTCTTCTTGCATAGAAGGTGGAAAATTTCAATATGGATGGTAGTTTTGCCATTGAGGGTAAAAGATTTTGTGAATCCTGCCCCCCGAAAATATTTCTGTTGCAGTGTATGAGCTGCTAGACTTAGGCCATAGAAAGTAGCAGCCTGCCTTAATAGGGAGCAAAAGCTAGGAGTACATTGCCCTGTGCTCCTTACTCTGTTTGATACGGAGTACAGATACATCTGGGCTTCACTAGGCTGTCATTTCAGAGTTTGGTGGTTGTGGTAGGGAGGATCCTAGAAAGTTTAAACTGCTTTTGAAAAACTGAATTTTGAGAAGTCTCTCTTTGGTAAGGCTCCCCCTCCCATTATTATAATAACCACATAACTGCCTGCAATACAGTTGGAACATTTTAAAGCAAAAACTCGCATGAATGTTATGTATATTTTCAACTAAGGCTCATTTAATTGTTCAGAAATACAGTCAATGGAGGCTAAAACAGATGTGAGTCACTTGACGCAGGAGGTCCAATCTGTATTTCCAAAACATTTTTAAAAAAAATGAAAGTAACCATAGATAGCTGGTGAATGGGTGTTTAGCCTCTAGCCTCTTGTTCTCAGTTTGTCCTTTCCTGGCTGCTGTTAACCAGTGGGGAAGGTATACATGACACAGCTACTTATATTTTCCTCCATCATGGATTTGTGGAATGGTTACATTGGATTAAGTATCAGTCAGTGTTTCTATTCTACCAAAATATGAGTCTCTCCTGTCCCCCACCCCATCTGCTTAGAAACTTAAAACAGGCATATGTATTCAATATATTTGTACTCCACCTTTCCTCTAGGGTAATTATATAAAGTGCCCAGGTACTTTCTCAGCCAGATTACTGGCAAATTCTAGACCTGCTAGTCTTCAGTATGGTTTGCTGCATCATGGGCCTTCAGATTGTGCTCTAAGGGCCTTTCTTCACTACACAGTTATAGTGCGATTGTTCCACTTTCAACATTCTGTGGAACTCTGAGGTTTGTAGTTTATTGAGGTCAAAGAGTTCTCTGACTGAGAATTCTAAATACCCCTCTTTAAACTGCAAACCCCAGGATTCATAGGATGTTGAAAGTGGAATAATAGCGCTGTAATAGTGTGGTGCAGAAGGGCCCTAAGTTCTTTCATCGTTTGTTCCTTTACTGTAAACTGGTCACATTCTCTGAAGAGCTATTGGTCACAAATACACAGAGGAGGAAAGAATATTGCCCAGCACAGTATAGAAACAGTAAATGAACAGTAGCTCCTAAATAAAAGATTCCTCTTCTGCTGAAGTCAAAGTTTTAATATATTCTCTTCCTTTTTCCAGAGTGCAGCATTCTTTGCTCGTCTCAGAAACACCAGCAGAAGCCACAAAGTGGCCACGCATGGGTGATAAGGAAAAATAAAACACACAGTAGGGTAGTACTATTTATTAGGACAACTGAAGTGTTAAAAAGGTGTTGCTTATTTGCCACTTTTGTAGTACTTTGGCAGTTCTAATAAAAGCACTACCCTCCAGCAATACAACCCTTCAAAAATAACCTATTTGATCAAAAAGAAAATTTAAAAAAGAAACTACAGTTCAGCTAGAAACCTGGATTTTAATATCATAAATACTGTATGTGCTTTGGATAATGTGGTATTGCTTTCAAATTAAAAATCCAAGGGGAAGTTCAAAATGACTCTAAGTTGGATATTCATATTGATTTTAAAACTGAGCTGATAGCCAAGGGATGTAGTTGTTCTGGCATCCATAAAAGTCAAACCTGTGGGTTGTTCGCATGGCATGGCAGTGTCCCACATCAGTGCCCAGTAAGGTCAGGCTGCAGGAGGTAATCACAGATTTGCCCTTGCACATATTGGCATAGTAATTTGGAACAACTGATCACATGTCAAGGGGATTTTTAAATTTGCTAGCGTGGCCTTTCTCAACCTTTTCACCCTGGAGGAAACCTTGAAACAATTGGTAGAACCTTTGCAGAAAAATTATTGTATCTGAAGCTCAAAAAAAAAAAAAAAGTTTATTTCTTTCAGCTGCAAACTCTCAGGGAATCCCTAGCGACCTCTTGCAGATTCCAGGCAACTCTGGTTGAGAAACCCTGTGCTATGCTTCATTTTGTAATAATTAGCATCCTTATTTAACCATATCTGGCACATGAGGAGAATATTTTGTCTCCATTTACCTGTTAACATCTGTTTCATAATTCTCTGGTTGAATCTCTTCCTGGGAAAGGTGCCCTAGACAAGACCTTACAAGGAGAGTGAAATGCTTCTCCATTAGCTAATTGGCAAACATAAGAATCAATCCACTGCTAATGGAACAAACTGCACTCTCCAGACAGATAACAAATATCTTTCCCAGGGACTTTTAGAGGACATTATTCTGAAAAACCAGCTGTCTGATATCCCTCCTTGTTTTCCTGTCTCCATTCACCCTCCTCTGCTCTCTCTCTCACTCATACATACTCCAGCTGCACATGAGTGTTCAGATGTAACTAGAATCCTATATGGATTGTACCATGAACTTCATGCACAAAACATATATATGCTACTTGCACATTCATCTCTTTCATGTGAAATCCATGTATGCTGCTTGCTTTTTGCATACATGTTGGAGAAATCACAATTCGCTGTGGCTTTTTAGGTTATGCGCAGTCCATCACATAGGACAGTCTACATTTGTTTGTAGCTCTTGGGGGTACATCCCATTTGAGCAGTGTATTCCCCCTGTTGTTGTTGTGTGCTTTCAAGTCATTATCCAACTTAATGGTGACCCTAAGGCGAACATGGGGGCTGAGCGTGTGTGATGTGCCCAGTCACCAATGGGTTCCCATTGCCAAGCAGGGAATCGAACCCTGGTCTCTAGAGTTCAACGCTCAAACCGCTACCATGCTGGCTCTCACTGTGTTCCTCTATATGCCATATATTATTGCATCATATCTTTCATTTAAAAGATGCAGTATATAGAAATCCTAGCAGCTTGCTACTTAATTTTTACTTCTTGTTGTGTGCCTCCAACTCATTTCTGACCTACGGCAACCCTAAAGCAAACCTATTATTGGGTTTTCTTGGCAAGGCTTAATCAGAGGAGTTTTGTCTTTGCCTGTCTCTGAGCCTAAGAGAGTGTGACTTGCCCAAGATCACCCAGTGGGTTTTCATGGCCAAGTGGGGATTTGAACCCTGGTTTCCAGAATCACCAAGGCTCATGCCTCTACACTATGCTGGCTCAAAGTATTTGGTAATACTTTTACTACTAATATAGCTGATGAGGTTTCAGTTTTTTATCTTAAACCACTGATATGTTTTTCTGGTAACATCTCAGCAAAAGTAATGCATTTAATAAAGTGGTAAGGAGCAATTTTTCCTTGAAGCAGCATTTTGTTTTGAAACCTTTAGAATCAGGCATTTGAGCTTGCTGGTGCCAAATACTCAAAATGTCTTCTCTTGCTTTTCTCCCCCCCCCGCCCCCCGAAGTTTGCATTGTCAAGCCAGTCTTCAGGATGAACTATTGTAATGATCTTAATTCTGTTAATCCGATTAGGAGAACAAAAAGCACTGACTTAGCAATGTGAAGAGCTGTTGTAATTCAAGGGAGGAGGTGAGCACGCTGAAAATATGCATAAATTGTATCCTCTTATGTGATCTTTTGCAGGAGGGTCAAGTGTGGTCAAGAGTTTTTTAAAATAATAAATATTTTCTATTGTGATGAATTACTAATTTCATCAAACAATCTTCCCTTTATTTGTTGAACTTTTGAGGAACACTCTGTCCAGTATGTCTATGGAATAAAATACCATTTGGATGGAGTAAAAGTGTCAAGCATCAAAGGCAAAGCCAACAATATATTTAAGTAAGCTCTAGCTGACCTAACTCCTGCTGGCTATAACAATGTCCCCAGAATCACCTAGAGTGGGGAAAGTGTGTCCAGTGAGCTGCGTGCAGCCCTTAACGCTGTTTTTGTCCACCAATCAGTTTTTGCAAAATGCTTTCAAAACTCTCTACGGAGTGTGAAGGCAATTGTAGAACATTTTGTTTTGCTCCTCCCGGTCTGTTTTAATTGTAGGAGAGAATTTTTCAAACCGGAAGTGACCTCAAAGTATATTTCCTGTTGGGAAAAACAGGAGTGTCTAAACCAGAAGGAGCGAAAATCTGGCAAAATTGCCATTGTGGTCAGAACTCCACCTTTTTTTCTGGAGAGTACAATGGAGGGACAGCTCTCCAAAGTCCTCCAGGGGCAGTACATCTCCTCACCCATGGCAGTACTTCTGATTTGGAGCATACCATGCCTGTGCAGTTCCCTGTGCAGTCCCTGTACAGTAGGCCATCTGTATATGTGGCACTTCCAGAAATCCCCATGTAAAAGAAAAAAATGTGAATGCTCACATCCCATAATACCTAATGGCAGCAGTGTGCATGCGAATGTTTCAGCAAAGACTCATGCATGTCAACATCATTTTAGATAGAGGATGCAACACGTTTGTGTTTGCTTAAAATCACATATCCAGAGACCACATATAGAGAGGGCACACTGTATTTACAGTCTTGCACATTAGGGAAGGGCAGCCGTGGCCTGAGCCAGTTCTTGCCCCATGCTCCCACAGCAGGCCACATTACAACATTTTCCACTGAAAACTGCTAAAAAAAAAATGCATCCTGGAAATTATCTGGAGTTTATTTCTGGTTTGTACTTCCTGGTTTTTCAGCTTGCTTTGGACTTGCTGGAGGGAGGTAATTGGGATGGTCAGGGGTTTAAAAGGGAACTCACTGCATTTGAAGGTATTTTTGCAGCATTTTGGGTCATTGGGAGGCATGTTTTATCTGCTTTTCTCACTTTGGGTATGTGTGCAAAAAAGAAAAGAAAAGGCATGGGTACTGAATGTAGCCTGTGGGCCACGCTTTCCCCACTCTTGTTATATATTTTCTAAATAGAAACAGAAGGTGATAAAGTGCACTTTAGAAGAGCCCATGATATATTTGTCTTTTTTAAATAGTAGCCATGGGATCCTATGAGAAATATTTTGGTGGCCAAGGAGCATGTGATGTGGCCTGGATCCTGAAGTGCTGGGGCCCAGAAATTCTCCCTTCCTTGATTTTAAGACAGGTTAAGCAAGATTCTTGTTAGCTTCTGCTCTCATATCTTTCCTAAGAGTGCTACATAGACCTTCAATTCCATTATTCTTCACATAAATCTGATGAAATAGTTTCCTGGCAGCACAATCACATAAAACAATTAATGTCCTAGAACTCAAGTTGCTATGAAACTCTTTGCAGTTTCTACTGGAACTGACTCTGTGGCTATGCTTTTAATGTCTTCTGTATGAATTTTCATCTACTGAATCAAGACTAATCCCCATAGGAGAAAATTTAACAGTTGAAGATTAGGAGACCCTTAGCTTTTAATTGCATGATATGCTTTTGCAACAGCCATCATGCAAATGAGGAAAACTCTCGTGGCATGACCAACTCTCATTCTAAAGGAAACAGACCAGAATTTGGTGAGCACAGGATTGGCCATATTCAGGGTGATTAAACCAAAAGGGAGTGTATCTAAAAGGAGAAATGCGTGTTAAATGTGATTCATGTTAAGTGCAAAGTGATGTATCATTTCACATTTGTATTGACTGACCTGGAAAGACATCTTGAGGTTGTGATGTATAGCTCTATGGGGGGAAAAAACCCAATGTATGGCTTCTGTGAAAAAAAGACAATGAAATTCCATAGGGTCCACACTCTACATAATTCTGGTTACTAGTCCTCAAAAATGATATTGTAGCACTGGAAAAGATATAGAAAGCAGCAGCCAAAATGATGGAGCAACTGCCTTATGAGAAAAGGTTACAAACTGGAGACTTTTTAGCTTGAAAAATGTTGAGTGAAGTGGAACATGACAGAGTTGTGTAAAATTACATCTAGTGTGGGGTGGGTGGAGAGAGAGAAGTTTCTGTCCTCTCATAAGATGAGAATCAGGTTCCTCCACTGAAGCTGAATGGCAGGGATCAGGATAGACAAAATGAAGTACTTCTTCACACAGTAGGTAGTTTAAGTGTATAATTTGCTGCGTGACATGTAGTTACGGCCACCAGCTTGGGCAGCTTTAAGAGAGGAATACATAAATACATGGAAGTTTAGGCTCTCTGTGGCTGCTAGCTACGGATATATTGTTGTTGTATTCCTTCAAGTCATTTTTCTGACCCTAAATTGACCCTACCATGGTGTTTTCTTGGCAAGACATATATAGATATCTCCTGCAGTACCAGAAGCACTATGCCCTTCTGCTGGAGACCAAGAACAGAGGGTATTCTTGCACTCCTGTCTTGCTTGTTGGCTTTCCACAGGCGTCTGGTTGGCTTCTGTGGGAACAGAATGCTGAACTAGAAATTGGCCCTATCCAGCAGGGCTCTCATGATGTAGGCTGAGAACCTTTTAAGTGCCTTTCAATTTTCTTACCAAGAAAGGTCATGTTCATCTAAGACAAATACTGATATATAGATAGCATCCTTTTTTAGCCTCACTGCCTTGTCATCATGAGACATTTTTACAAGGCTGGTTAGTGCATTCAAAGAAGCAGCAACGGGCAAAGCTCTCTGTGACTCCAGCATCCACTATAATCTATAAAGAGAAACTCTTTATTTTATTTTTCCTGTGTTAAGAATCCGTAAACTACAGAATGTTCTTTGAATGTTAAGAACAGGTTCTCAAATCTAAGCCATGTCTTATCACCCAAAACAAGACTATTTGTTTAATTGCCATTCGGATCCCCTAGCATGTATCTAATACACTGACACATTTCTTAAATGTTTAGCCATTTCGCAGCAGGTAGTTTTTCAGACATTTCTAAAAATAAACATTCAAGCCAAATAACAGAGACTGTGGTTCCCTTTTGTTCTTTTGTTATCTCTAACTATTTACTTGCTTGGATACTTGGGGGAACAAAGCCCTTTCTAGAGTTTCTTTGTGTGAATGTTTGCTTCAGGGTGCTATGGGACCATCATGGAACTATAGCCCTGGAAGAAAAGTTGACTTCTGGCCAGTAGATCTCACATAAAACAGATTATGTGAAGTAGATGCTTTTTGCTCACTTTGATAAAGGTGACATTTGATAAATGAGAATTCTTTTTTAGAAGTCATGTGAAAAGCAAACATACCTTAGGAAAATATAAAATGCAGTGAAATGTAGGATGAGCAGATTCAAGGAAGGTTGTATATTTCATAATTATGAAATCCACAGTCTTGCTTGACAGTCCGTCTGCTGAAATACATTACTTTATGCAGTGTTAAAAGATACAGGAACTGTGTCATTTGAATGTCAAACTGGATGCCAAGAGGAATATGTGTATCCTGAGATAAACTCATTCTTCCTCTCACACTGGGATTTCCTCAAATATGATTCCCTTAGCAATCAGACTTGCAAATCAAGTCCATGTTTGACTTTCAATAATCACAAGAAAGAACATGCTAAATGCAAAATACAAAAATGAGGGGAAAAGATTATTTTACTACTTGAATAAGCACCTTTCTTAAATACTTCATAAACGTATTTTCTAGTTTGGCTGAGAGTTTCTTTGCATTAAATTTGCCATTACCGCCAATACCAACAAAAATGAAAAAGACTGTAAGAGGGCAGCCCAGCACAGGTTGGGGAAATGGATGAAATCCTACTGTTGTCATGTAATTGGGCATGGACAGCCATGAAGGGGCAGGGTCAGTCCCTCCACATCAGCCTTAGTATTCCTTCCAGCGTAAGTGGAAGTGATCGAACATTACTAAAAATGGCTGATTTCAGCTGTTTTTTCCCCCCCCTGAAGCTTGGAGAGGTTTGGAGGGTAGTATGTGGCTAGAGGACCCAAACTGCAATGGTGTTTTTTTTTTAATTTTGTTTGTTTGTTTGTAGTTTTGGTGCATTTTGGGGCCTTTTTAAAGTCAGGGAACTTTTGAAATTTCCTGGGGAGCTTTAAGGGCTATAGAATGGGGGCCAATGGGCACGTGCCTCACAGGCTGAATTTTTCCAA
Source organism: Ctenosaura bakeri (assembly GCA_948474755.1). NCBI lineage: Eukaryota > Metazoa > Chordata > Lepidosauria > Squamata > Iguanidae > Ctenosaura > Ctenosaura bakeri. Next base: position 27,882 of record CAOLHI010006241.1, read on the forward strand.
ACCTTTTGCCATGACAATTTAGTTAGTAATTCATTCCTCACATCAAATGTGTGTGTTTCGTTGTTGTTTATACTGCGCTTCATCATGCTGATTAACATACCAGTCAGTTATATGAACACAAAACAATGCATGTTTTCTGTGAACCCATATTCAGAACCCTCTAATTTAAATTAGTTCCAATACAAGGATACAGACAGATAGGAACTAACTAAAATAACACAATCCATTTAAAAGAACAGAATCCCAAGGTGCACAGCCCTAGCCTGGCATGATAGGTTTGTTTCTTTTTGCCTGGGCAATGTGGTAGCAGTAGCAGACTCCAGGAATTCCTGTTCTGTTGCACAGCTCTAGAGAGCCCTTAGTGTATGTGCCAGGTTTGAGGAGTCTCAGTTTATGGATTTGGAAATAGACAAGACTGACTGACGCTTTCTCCCTCTTTAATGTAGGTGGGTTCTCTGAGCAAAGAGCACAAGATAAACTGATGTTAGCAACGATTATGGGCAAAGATATCATAATATGGTAAAGAAATTCTCCGGCACAACATGTTTTAGGCTAGAGGGGCAACTCAGAGTACAGTGTGCCCTCTGCTGGTGCGACCTCCACATACATAAATGGGAGATCACATGAAGTCTCGTGTCCAGTTATTATCAGTGGACACACTGGGTGTGTGCCTGTGTTGAATGGGCGTCCATTGACAATAATGGGACAGAGCATTCATGTCTTTTGCTTTGGGCAAGGTGCCTGGAATGGACATTCGCATGTACAGGGCATGCACTGTATTCCGTTCACTCGCAAGACATGATAATGTTGCTTCTTGCTGCACTCAGTATTCCCAAGGGAAACCTCAGAGGAAGCTAATAATTAAGTGGTATTTTCAGATAGCTGCAGTAGGTGATTCTTTCTGATAACCATTATATTTACTTACCGCTAGTTTCCTTACCACATTTCCTGGCAGTGTCTAGACAAACAGACAAATCAGTGTTTCTCCACTGTGTTCTACTTCATTGGCCCCTGTTTTTGGAGACAGGAGAAATTTTACTGGTAGACACAAGGATGAGAGTAGAATCCTGTTAAATGAACCTTATAGTTGGGTTTTAGCAGAGCTTGGGAAAGTTAGTTTTAAAGGTAATTTGTTCCCATTACTCATTGTAATTTTCTAAAAATAATTTGCTATTGTTACTTGCCACAATACTGTTTTTTTAAATGTAGCTCTTTCCATTACATCATTGCAATATATTGCTTGTTACTTTTGGTTGCTTTCCATTGCCTTTAAAAAAAAAAAACTCTTTAGAAATAATAAAAGAAGGGTTTTCAAAATGCATCTTAAAATACCATAAAATGTCCTTAAAAGGTAATTTTTTTACAAGCAGGAAGAAAATGTTACACCAATGTTTTATGTTACTTTTGGAATCAGACTTTATCACACCTTTCCTAGTCAACCCCCCAAATAGCTTGTTACTCCATTGTTTGCATCATGTTACTTCCAGTCTCTAGGCCTTGGCTGTTTACAATTTTAAAGAAGTTGTATGACCAATTTGAACAAGAGATGTGGAAAATGGAAATATTTTCCAGAAAATTTCCAGTGCTGCATTTTTCAATGGAAGATTTGTCACACCAGAGGTGGGGAAGAGGGTAAATCTTCCATGGAAAAATGTAGCATTGGGAAATTTTCTGGAAAATACTTCCATTTTCCACATCCAGATTGGAAATCCATAGTTAATATCCATAGTTGTCTGGAGAATTTTATGGTGATCAGTCATGTCAGATGAACTAATTATCAGATATGAACTTTTATAAATCATTCTTTAAATTATCTAAACAACTTGAAATGGAACCAATAAGTAGAGCAGAGAGTGAGTGAATAAACCTGAAGGCACTACAGTTGTACCTCAGCAAAAGAAAGTTAAATTGTTGGTATAAAATAGATCAGGTACAGCTGTCTTTAAGTGTATGTCCCTAAAAATCAGTGTTTTTCCAGGTGTAGTAATTTCTTGATAATGTGAGGGAAGTGCATACTGTTCTCTTTGTATTATTACAAATATTCCAGTAAAATAATTTCCACATTAATCTTTGAAAGTCTTTGAATATAACATTTAAAGCAATCGAGAACTGAATTTTTTTTCCCAGAAAATTTTCCAATTCTGCCTTTTCTGGAAAACTTCTTTGTTTTGAACATTAAGATATTTGCAAGACTCCACAGAGTTTTCCTTGCCCTGTTTTGGGCAACAGTTTCCCAGGTCCTGGCATGCCTAGCTTGCGTGGCCCATGTGGTTGGTGAGATGAGGTAGATGTAGTCTTCTTGTAGGGAAATGAATATAAGTTGAGAGAAAGACCAAGAAGTCAGAACAAAAAGCATCAAAAATCTTCAGAAGGTCAGCATCAGGCTATCTATAGTGCTATTGTTGAAACCTTTGTTCTTATTTCGGTGCACAGCATAGAGTTCCACAGTGACAAACTTTGGGTATCTTATGTTTTGATCCTCACATCTATCCTAAGTTCATGAGCCACACCTGCTCCATCTGTCCTTTAAATATATATTGAAAGTATTTATTCTAAGAAATATGTTATCCTCCTGTCATGGTTTCTGTATATGTGTTGTTTAAAAAATAGTGTTACAGAGAGCTTCACTCACAAAGAGCTATTTGGGCAACTAAAGCAGATGGAACAGGTGCAACAACAATGAAAAGCCCATTTCAAGAGATGTTTATTGATTGGACAATTTTGAGGAAACACTTGTCTCTGAGCTCTTGATTCTACACAGATTGTGAGCTTGCTTGAAAGTAAGCACATGTTGTTTATATAAAATAACAAGATTATTAAAGGAGCGTTCTCATTCAAATACAGATTGGATAAGCCTTGGTTCTGAAACTTGCTTTTTAATGATGCAGAGTCTTATCTTCAAAATATCCAATATTATAGTTAGCTTAAATGTGGGCTTAACACAGCTCTGTGCATGCTTGTATGTATCCTACTGAAATTGCGGTTTCATCTTGCTGTTTTACTTCTCACAAAGTATAAATTTGATGTGGCATGAATAATCTGTAGGAAGTTGAAATCAGTCATAGCCTTCTGACAAATCCTGTAAAATATAGTTTAAAATCACTATTGTGATTTTAGATGCATGTGAATGCAGAGCTTGGAAAAATTACTTTTTGGTCTACAGCTCTCAGAATCTGCCATTTGTTGTGCCATTTAGGGGATTGTAGAAGTTGTTGTTGGAAAAGTAACTTTCCCAAACAATCACTTCTCAGTCTTTTGGCTAAGATCAAGTGTAGTAGCTGTTCTTATCAGTGTAAAATGTACTGCATAGAAAAGTCTTCAGAACATCTTAAAATTATCCATATTATGCCCAGACCCATCCCTTACCCTCTGAGATTATACTCAAGAATAAGGCATAGAAATATTTTTAAAAGTTGAAAAATTGCACTTACACTATTGATCTTAAAATACTGCTCTGTTTTGCCTCACAGAGCTTGCCAGACAAGAAGTGTCTTTTCATAGTCATGCTGTTGTCACCTGAACTGAGCATATGTTCAGCTGCAGCACATGATGACATGCTTGCGTTGTACTGCTGAAAGCATGTCACAAGGCATTCAGTGGTGCCCCATCCCTGCTGGGAAACATGAGGTATGCTGAGATTTCCTCCTCAGTAGTGGTACTGTCTGTAACTGAATTTCTGGCCTGAGATTGAAGATGTCATGTTCCAAAGTGGCTCCTTCTTGGTCTTTCTCTGAAGACACGTAACTTTTCTCACCAGTGGTATCCCTTATTTCAGCCATTTGTCAAGTGGTTCTGAAAGGCTTTTTACATAGAACCAGTCTTATAAACATGTGCAGAAGGCTTCCCACATTTGATGTCACATTGTTTTCTTTTCCAAAGCTCAATAAACAAAGCACCCTGTCTCGGAAACAAAGATCACTGAATTCAACTGAACTTACACCTATCTGAATGGAAGCAGGATAGATTGCAGCTTGAAAAATAATGTAATTCTGAAAAACAAGCTTTACCCTCATTCAACTTTCTCTCGTTCTCCCACTATATTCATTCTCTCTGTCCTCCCCCCACCATTCTTTCTCCCTCTCACACACATATTACATTTACTCTCCTTTCTTCCAGTATAGGTAAATTTGCCAAGTTTTTGCATGTATTGGGAATGAAGAAGAGGGAAACTTAATGAAGTGGATTCATAGGCACACCAGAAGCCAGCACTTCTGTTGTGGTTACATGATAAAGCACTAATATTAACCCTCATTAAGATGCAATGGTAATGTAATATAGTAATGCTTTTGCAGTTTTTTATTTTTTATTTTTCTTTATAAAGAACCCCCTCTCAAAAGATGTGGGGCACACATTTCATATTAAAATACACAGCAATAATTCATGATTTAAAGCTGGATACCTTTGGAAGTCCAGTATTACCTCCCCCATCCCAGTCAATAAAGCAGTTCCAAATCACTTAAAAATATACTTTTCTTTCTTTTCTGTAGCCATTTGGAGTTTATTAGTTAATTTTTCAATTATGCTATTCTTGTTTTTAAAAAAATAATTACCAGCCACTCATTATTTGTAACATGCTAGTTCTGAGTCCTGCAACTGAATTCAGATTCCTCTGGTTGAAATATGAAAATAAATATGTAACTTTGCTTCCAAGAGAAGAAGTAGTCAGTGGAATTTGGCACCATTGGCTATAAAAGACTAGCTTAACCTCTGTGGACATTATTGCTCTTGCCTAAATGAACTGAGCGACAGCAGTCATTTTTCTTTTGTCCCCTCTTATCATTTTAAGTGAAGTTTAGACAGCTATTACAAGATGAACCAAAGGTGTCCTGCTTCTGTCATCTATGAGCCCATTCTTTTTGCAAGAGTTTGTATGTTTCCTGTTAAGGACTGCTAATGTTTTTCTGTGTGGATTTTATATTAGTCATAGAAAGAGGCAGAGCCATTTTTCCTTGATAAGGGAGGGAAATAATTAGGTTTGCTTCTTCAACACAAGTCAGTTGAATAACTTGTTATTTTGGTTTAAAAAATAACAGTTATAAAATCAATCACCTTAGTTGTCAGGTTTCTTGGTTGTGACTCATTGTATATTAACTCTTCATCCTAGGCAACGGTTCTGAAACATTTTGAACTCAATAAAGAATGTATACATTTTGATGGGGACAGGCAGAAAATAGTACCAATATACAAGTATTCATACTGGCTTCCTAGAACCTTTGCTTCTGAATATGATCTGTAGTTCTGATCTCAGCTGAGAATATCTTTCCCTGTGTCCAGTGCAATTTTTTAGGGTCTGTGTGTCTTCTCCATTCCTTACTGCAAAGAGAAAGCTCTTGTAAGATGTGAAGAATTTGTAGGCCACCAGATATTGTTCAACTACAGCCTGAACTGGCAAATAGATAAATTGTTGAGTCATTAATATTCCCTGCACACGGGAACCAAAATAAAATGCTGTTCTATGATGTATTCTTTTTTTTTAAAAAAATGAGTGATTTTACAGAATTATGTGCCACTACAGAAGTGTCTGAATACATCAACTTATGCATCTTCATGTTCGGTAAAAACCACTTTCCCAGCCCTTTCAAGTGAGATTGTAAAATTGAACGTATACAAGCAAAGTCTAGTGAAATCTTGGAACCAAAGGAGTCCAGTATGTGCTGTGTTATGTCAAACAAGCAATTTTATCCAGATTTTCTTGAGAAGGATAGTAGAGGATGGCATGTTAGTGACATGTGTCAGTGCAAGTCTAATTTATGCTGGTATATGTAAATTTTTGGTCATTGTGGAGGCTGGAGTCTCTATGGGCCTTTCCACACTACACTGTTATACTGCTATTATTCTACTTTCAACTTCCTGTGGAATTCTGGGACTTGTAGTTAACTGAAGCCCAAGAGCTCTCTGGCTGAGAATTCTAAACGCCCCTCTCTAAACTGCAAACCCCAGGATTCCATAGGATGTTGAAAGTGGAATAATAGTGCTATAACAATGTAGGGTGGAAAGGCTCTACCTCACCAGCCCCGAAGACTCACTCACTCCTCCCACACTCATGCAGTGGCTGACAGAGAGCAAGGGATGACCAAGAAGCGTCTGGCTATGGGTCTAGCCAGTTAGATGCACTGTGAGGAAGGCATCCTCCAAGACCACCCAATGGTCCTCAGTGTGTGCTAGAGGAGGAGGATGTCATCATGCGTCTGGCTTTAGGCACACAGCCATACACTTCTCACCTGCTGTCCACTCTCTGATATGTGGCTGTGTAGATGAGGGTGAAAAGAAAAAGGTGGATTTTCAGGAAAAAGGGACATGGCATAGTTCTGTCTGGGGGAACTTTATTTGTCTTCTTTGATGCAGAATCTTGGCCAATATATATTGTGTACAGCTCACAGGTTAGTTAGTGACATACCCTTTCCCAATTTAGAATAGCACTTGTTAAAGAGTAATTTTCTTCCCCAAAGTTGAGAAAACAGCTAATTTCCTGCTCTCTCTGGAAGACTCTTGTTTTGAGTAATGTACAGTTAAGCACCCAGCAGCTGCTGTAACATTGTGCCTCTAGAAATCTCTTCTTCGGCACCACAGAACTTTATAAGGGAAAGATGTTTGCCAACTGTTCAGAAATACTGTTAGGGAAAACAAAAATTCTAGTGTGCCGTTCAAGAGCTGAGTCCTGCAAAAACAAATAGAATAATTTACATCTCTTGCCTCTAATGCCTTCACCTTTTGTCTAGCTACTATCAGTGCTTTTTTGAAACCAGTAACTGCAATGAGTTAGTGTAAGGGATTCATTCAAACAAAGCAATAATTTCAGAGTGTTTTATTTCAGCACATTCCATGGAACTTCTCACTGTGAGGGAAGATAAACTTATATAAGTACACAAGTTTTAGTTAGCTGGAGTTTGCTATAATAATAAGCAAATCTATTGACATTCCTGCCCCACCATCCCCACTATCCACCCTGCAACATACAGGCACAGACACTCTTCCCCTCCCTCCTTCAGGAAGTAGAATTGATTTAATTTGACAGCTCTAGACATTTTTTGCCCCTATAAGGAAGTTAAGTGCATTTCAGCAGAAAGCTTTGTTTCATTTCTTTGCTAGGTTGGCTAAAGTACCACTGACTTTAGCTTCCACCCGAGAATTCAACACATCACTGTTTATTTGGCAGAAAATATTGCTGGTTCTCTGCTGATCATGTACTAAACTGTAGTTAAAGGCATTGGTTAAGAAGTAAGTTAAGCACCATCTGAAAAGAAAAGAAGAGACTTGTTTATTATGAGCCTATTTACAAGCCAAAGTCATTAGCTCCTGATGACATTGTTGGGAGAGTGATCTTCCTATGAGCTTCCAGATACCCTCCTCCCTGGCCACCAAGATTAAAATTTAATCTCAGGGATTATAATACCTGTCCTAATACTGAAGATGAACATCACAGCCACCATTGGAGATGAGCATCCTGAGCATTTGTTAACTACTTTACTCATTTTATTTTTCTTCTCAACAATCCTGTAATGCTGAAATAAAACCACACAGGGTAGGCTGGTAAATGGTAACCCATTTCTAGCCACAGTCCATGGTTATCGTGCAACCTCCCCAGGTTTTTCCCCCAGCTCTCACTACCAGATTCACTACTTTAACCAAATGACCACAAAATTCTGCATGGACTCTGAATTACTAGTTTTCTGGTTTTTGGCTGAAGACACCTACATAAGTCTTCCACTCTGCTCCAGAAGATGTATCTCAGATGCTTAATCTCAATTACGGTAGCCTCATTTTTTCAACACTATCTGTTCCTAATAATTATCTGTTGTATGTATGTCATTTCTATTTGACATTTGTATAATTCAACTTTAGATTGCATTGAGCTGAAGACTTGAAGTAATTGAAGTTGCCACCATGAGAATGAAGTAGTGACATTATTTTATTTACAGTGGGATCAGATAAGTGATATCTTGATTTATGACTTTCTTCATTTATGACTTTCTTCATTCTTCAGGCAATTACGACCAGCCTATTCACAGGAACATTTGTTATTTTGCCTTCAAGTTGTTTCCAACTTATGGCGAACCCATCACTGATTTTCTGGGGCTGAGAGTGTGTGATCTGCCTAAGGTCACCCAATGGGTTTCCATGGCCGAGTGGGGAATCAAACCCTGGTCTCCAGAGTTGTAGTCCAACACTCAAACCACTACAACATGCTGGCTCTCAAGTATAAAACAATCTAAAAGCTTATGGTGATTTTACCAGCTTAGCTATCTGTTAGTTCAATGGCACTCAAAGTGGTGGTCCATGGATTTTTGGTAGTTCATGATCCATTTGTGGGAGGTCCCTGACAAGTTTCCAAGAAAGAAGGAAGTAGATGTATCCAATGGGCACAAATATGACACCAGTCCCTCAAACATTTAGGGAGAGGAATCCAAGCTGATCCCCCACATCAGATAGCTTGAGATGCACAGTGTTAATTGTCATACATACTCCATCCATAGGCCGTGACATTTTTATGTATCTTACAATGCCAGCCTAACATGTTTTCTGTAAGTGCCATTTGCTATCAATAGTAGAGTTTGGAAAATTCGGGGAATTCTAGAAGCTGAACTCCAAATAAGTAACTTTGTCTAAGTGCTGATCAGTGTCAGTAGAGAAGAATGAATGTTCAAAAAAAAAAGTATCCCCCATCCCAATTATGAGTATCTCTGTTCGAGTGGAAAATTGAATCTTTGATCTTGAATATATTTGCTCCTCTTGCAGCATGTTCAAAAGTTTAGTTAGGATGTAAAAAAAAAATTCTTCCACTTCCAGTTTAAAATAGGAATTGTTATTAAAAGAAGTCATGATTCACGTACGGAAACAATAAAAGTACATGTTTTAAAACTGATGGTATTGTTTTATATTCCCTAAAAATATTTAATAAGCACATAGAAATTTTCCATCTGGCATTGCTCTGTTTGAAGACTTGTCTGTCACACTGGGAATTAAATGACTTTTTGAAAGGCCAGTTGCGTCTTGAGCTCACACAGTAGTTCTTTTTCCAAACTGTTATAGAATATCAGAGGAGAAGCTGATTGCAGTGGAAAGATTAGATATTCTATAGAATACATTTTGTGAAAACTAGAAAATAAGACTCCTTTTCAAAATATTGTGTGTGAAATGTATTATGCAGTTTGTCATACCATTGATGTTAGGGTCAAAATGCTGGGGGGGGAGAATGTAAAACCACTTGCCCAGATTCCTCAGTGCAAAGTTTGGCACAAAAACAAGAAAACAACTCTTACTCATACATACACACACAATTTGAATATTTGTTTTTGTGGTGGTGTGCCTTCAAGTCATTCCAGCTTATGGTGACTCCAAGGAGAACATATCATGGGGTTTTCTTGGGCTGAGAGTGTGTGACACATTGTCATGCACCTGTAACCAGCCAAGGCTTGCAATCTCCCTAGGTAATCTTTTAACAGCAGCTACAAGCAAAGTTTGTAACAGCTTCTTAGCAAGTTACTGGTTGTTGTTTTGCAGTCCGAGTTCATAGTAAATCTAGAGTGACAGTCCAGCAGTGAAGTCCATACAGAAGGCAAGGGTCAAGGTTTCCAGGAACATGAGGCGTACTGCTTCCATTGATAAAATCAGTTGTCTGCACTGGCTTTTTTTCTTTCCCTGTTTATATAGGCTGAGAGCCACCCCAGCTGTTTGCCTAATTAATGTGTCCTTACTATATAAACACTCCAAGTCTCCTGGGCTTTCCCTTTACCACATTACACTGGCTGCAGTAAGTATTGTCCCATTCATGTCTCTGTGTGTTGGGAAGGGTTCTGTCTGAGTCCTGGGATGCAGGCATGACACACGCCCAAAGTCAACCAGTGGGTTTCCTTGGCCGAGTGGGGAATTGGAACCTGGTCCCCAGGATCACAGTCCAATGCTCGAACCATTCCACCATGCTGGCTCTTAATCTAAACATACTGTTGTCAAAAAGTGTACATAAATATGTACATGCAGGACAGATGTATAGCTGCTGTATTAAGATATGATAATGTATGTCTACAGAAGTATTAATGTTCAAGGCGAAATAAGTGTAGGGGCCTTCATGATTTGTAACCTGTGACCTCAGAGGTGACTGAAACAGTGGCTTTTAAACTACTATTTAATTCCTGGCCAGATACAGTGAGGGCAGACAACATTTATGCTCATTGCAAAAGGCACCACAGTATATTCATATGGAAAGAAGTGGCAGCTTGGTATTTGGTAATCATGTCAGAAATCCATACTGGCTGTATGCAACTTTTCAAGAAAAAAGGAACCTAGCTGATGTGTCCTTGGTGTTTCATAAGATATGAGCATTCGCTGGCCATTTGTTGCTTTTGCAGTTTGTCAAACAACTGCAGATGTATGGAAAGTTATTTGGGTTTGTGATTCGGTGCTTTGTGTGGGACTAAGAGTGGTGAGCATGTAATTTATTTAGGTGGTGGTAGTACAATAGATCAATCTTTATAACTTCACTCACTGCCATTAGGCTACATAATGTGCTCCAGATCTACCTAGCAAAATCAGACATTTTTTCTGCCTTCCAGGAGATTATAGAGTTGTAGAATCCAGTCCAACCCCCTGCCATGCAGGAATACATAATCAAAGCACTTCCGTTAGATGGCCATCCAACCTCTGTTTAAAAACCTCCAAAGAAGGAGACTCCAGCATACTCTGAGGCAGTATATTCTACTGTTGAACAGCTGTTACCATCATAATGTTGCTCTTAATGTTTAGAAAAATATTAGAAAA
>CAOLHI010006242.1:0-39553 GCA_948474755.1 Ctenosaura bakeri
GTTTGTGTATTTGTTGTTGTTGTTTTTATTTCTTGTTTTTCTTATTGTATTGTACTGTTTCTTCTTTTTCATTTTCATTTTTTTATATAATATGTATGTTGTGTATATGGTTATGTACGAAGTTGATGTATTAATAAAATTTATTTTAATAATAATGAAATTTTTTTTTTTAACAATTTTACAGGCCACCACTGATGATAAAAAGTACCAGTTTCTTGACCACATTTCCAACATTTGTTTGAATAATTACAATACACTTTAGACAATTTTACAGGTGCAAGATACCATCGCAGACATCTTGTATAGGTTTTCCTTACTATCTTGGCATGCAGCATATTTAAGCCATTTTTTCCAGATTTTCTCCCATTGTTCTATAGGAATTGGATGAGAAACATTTTGTGCCCATTTAATCATAGCTGATTTAACAGGCTCGTCCTCTGAGGCCCATTGTAAGAGAATTCTATAAATGGAAGAAATAGGTTTAGATTTTCTTGAGCATAAAATTGTGGTTATTTCCTCCTCCTTTATTTGGTAATCATTTAATTTAATATCACTTCTTAGTTTTTCTCAGAGCTGTCTATATAAGACCCAGTGACATTTAATCCCAGATTCATTTAATTCTCCCTGGGATCTAATTTTAATTTGATCTTGTTGCTTCTCAACCAGATCTTTATATTTTATCCATTTATCGGATAATATATTTCCCTTTTTATAATGGGCCTTGTGAGGGGAAACCCACTGAGGGATTTTCAAACAAACTCTCATAACATATCTTCTCCATACATTTAGTAGAGCTTTCCTTACATAATGATGGTTAAATTCTTTATTATTTTTGGCCTTATTGTACCATAGGTAAAAATGTCAACCTGACCAAAGACCCTCTCCTTTTAGATCTAATAATTTGGTGTTATCTAGATTGATCCAGTCTTGTATCCAATTTAAGCAGCAAGCATGATAGTATAACACCAAATTTGGCAACGCTAACCCTCCTCTTTCTTTTGCGTCTTTTACAGTTTTCAGTTTTACTCTTGGCTTTTCTCCTCCCCATATAAATTTAGAAATTTCTTTCTGCCAACCTTTAATAATTTTATCACTGTGTATAATTGGGATTGTCTGAAATAAGTAGAGGATCTTTGGTAGGATAGACATCTTCACAGCAGCAATTTTCCCTAAAAATGATAATCTCAAATTATTCCATTTTTTTAAATCTTTCAAAATGTCCTTCCATATTTTTTCTTAATTATTTTTAAAGAGGTCAGAGGTTTTTTGTGTGATTATAATTCCTAAATATTTAACTTTCTTAACAATAGTATATACAGTTAATTGTGATATCGAGGTTTCCTCCTCTTCGGAAGTATTTTTGGTTAGTACTGTTGTTTTTTCTTTATTAATTTTTAAGCCTGTTTTTCAAAATCTTTAAGGACAATTTTGAGCACATTTAAATTATGATTAGGGTTTTCCAAAGTGACCTCTAGATCATCTGCAAAAACTCAAATTTTATATTCTTTACCTCTTAATTTGGTCCCTTTTCATTTGGGGTTATTTCTAATATTTGCAATTAAAACTTCAATCACCACCAAAAATAAGAGTGGCGATAAGAGACATCCCTGTCTTGTTCCTCTTTGCACTTTAAATGTTTTGGATTTCTGACCAGTTACAACAATTTGTGCAAATTGGGTAGAACATATGGCTTTAATCCAGTTCAAAAACTGTTCTCCCATATTCATCTTTTGGCAAATATTCATCATGAATTTCCAGCTGATGGTGTCAAGGCCTTTTTGATGTCCAAAAAAAATGGCAGCTAATTTTTGGGGGGATGATTTTCATAAAGCTCTATTATATTAATTATGTTTCTTATATTATCTTTTATTTGTCTCCCAGGGATAAATCTGGCTTGTTCTTCTGCTATCATTTCTTGAAGGACTCTCTTTAATCTATTGGCCAATATAGCAGTAAAAAGTTTATAGTCTGTATTTAATAGGGAAATTGGCCAATAGTTTTTCCCATTAAGTGGATCCCTTCCTTCTTTATGAATCAATATTATATCTGCTTCTTTCCAAGAACTGAGGATAGTCCCCTGCAATGCCTCATTCATAATATTTTGAAGAATGGGTGATAACTGGTGTTGGACGGTTTTATAAAAAGATGCTGAATCTGGGCCAAGAGATTTCCCTTTTTTTTTTTTTTTGCTTTACGAATTGCTTCTGTCACTTCTGCCATTGTAATTGAACTGTTCAGTATCTTTCTCTGTTCTTCTGTTAAGGTCTTTACAATTTGCTGGGATAAGTAGATTTTTATTGATTCATCATTTAAATCTTGGTCTTTGAATAATACTGAAAAGTAGTTTGTGAAGATTTTCCTTATCTTGAAAGGATCAGCAAGTGTGATTTCACCACTCTTTATTTTGGTAATCAACGTTTTCTTTCCTTTTTCAGTTGGACAGCCAACCATTTGCCTGCCTTGTTAGCCCATTCAAAATGATGTTGCCTTGCATATAACAGTTTATCATAAGTTCAGTGTTTATTTGAGTCTCTAATTGTTTCTGTAGCATCTTTATTTCTTTCTGTAAAGATTTATTTGTTGGATTCTCATTTAGTTTCTTCTCTTTATTTCTTATACCTTCATTAATTTTCTGAATATTCTCTCTCTTTCTTTTATTAATCTCTGCACTGTGTTGAATTAATAAACTTGGATAACTGCTTTCCCAGCATCCCATACAGTTCCAAGATTAATACCTTTGTTTAGATTATCCTCAAAATATAATTTTATTAGATCCTTGATTTTAGCTATTAACTTGTCTTCTAATAAGAGCTTCTCATTTAGTCTCCAAATGAATATACCTTCTGATCTCTTCTTTAAAATTAGTGATATTGAGTTGTGGTCTGAAAGATTTCACGGTAATATCTCTTGCTTAAGGGGAGTATAAATCATAGACTTGGAGACTAGAAACATATCTATTCTTGAAAGTGAAGCAAGAGGTTCAGGGTAGAATGTGTAGTCTCTTACTGATCCATACAGATGTCGCCATGGGTTGATTATTTCAAGATTGTCTACCATCAAGTCAAATGATGAGGGAAGCTTTCCTTGCTTTTTCTTTATCCTCCTTTCTGATTTTTTGTCCAAGCCTGGATTAATCACCAAAGTCACCAAAGAGGATTATCTTACTGTATGCTAGGTCAGAGATCTTGTTATTTAATTCTTTATAGAAATTTTCTTGTTTGGTATGTGGGCCATATAATCCTATTAATAAAATTTGTTGATTTTGCCAATTTATTTCAACTGCTATATAACATCCTGCCTTGTCCTTGAAGATTTCTTTAGAATTTATTCTTGGGTTCATGTAAAGGACTACACCTCTTTTCTTTTTATTTGGAACAGAGACAAATTCATTACCTAATTTTTTATTTCGAATTAGATTAACTTTAGAGAGTTGCACTCAAATTTCTTGTAGACATATCACATCTAGTTTCTTCTTCTCTATATAATGAAATATTTTTTTCCTTTCCTGGGGAGTAAGAATTCCTTTAATGTTCTAAGATAGGATCTTCAGATCCATTTCTTACAATTTCATAAGCTGTTCTGGTTTCTACTTCTCTTCTTCTTCTAAATCTTCTCTATCTTCATTCTCTGTCTCATATTGTTACTTCCCCCTCCTCATCTTCCTCTTGATCTGAAGCTTTCTTCTGGTTTACATCAAGTTGTTGTTGTTGTTGTTGTTGTTGTTGTTCTTCTTCTTCTTCTTCTTCTTCTTCTTCTCTTCTTCTTCTTCTTCTTCTTGGGGCTTGTGTTTCCATTGAAGACTACTTTTGATGCCCAGGCTGTACCTTACTTTTTAAATAGCTGGATTTATGGAAGAATGGGAACCTACATTCCCTACTGAAGAGGTCAAGGTGTGGTGTGTGTCAGCATAACTGGAGGAGCAAGCATGCGACTGGTTAGCGGACCTTTATGGTGCAGGAGTCCCAGATCTAACTGATTTTTTCTTCTTCATGAACTGTTTAAGAGGATAGTTTGAAGACCCCTTATGCCAGGAAAATGCCCACTTGCCATCTAGTGTTGATAAACCAAAGAAACTGGACCATGGCGGAATATTCAGAAGAGTTCCAGAGACTAGTGGCGCAGGTCCAGGACCAGTCTGTGGCCACAAAGATACAGTATTTTCAAGAGGGCTTGAAATTGGACATCCTGGAGTGGACTCTGATGCAAGACTCATCAGCCACCCTCAGAAGGTGGGTGAGCCCAGCCAGACAAATGGAGATGGTAAAGCAAAAGGTCGAATTGGTTAAATGGCAGCAGCAGGGAACCTTGTGCCAGCATGGAGTGAGACAGTAGGAGACAAAGCACCTCAGGCAAGATGACACTGGACAAGGTGCAGGCAGCTCTGGAACTTCTGCAGCAAAGATCAGAGTGAGAGACAGAGGGGAAATCAGGTCACCCATTCAGTGTCAGCAGCAGCACCATGCAGCATCAGAGCAGAACAACGGAGCTCCCAACATGAAACTAAGACCACAACAAAGGAGTGGCAAGTGATGAAAAGAATTGGGTGTGCTTTGGAGTGGCAGCTCAGTTCCGTGGTGCAGGCCCAATGAGACTGTGGTGAGCGGAAACACTACGTCACTGTTTTTGCACTCACCTGAGGGGAGAGTAATGTGGACTTCTGGACTTGGGTTGCCCACCCATAGTGGCTGTGAGGAGGGAGCTGCAGCTGGAGGAGCTGGACACCCCCTGTCAAGTCTGCCCAGATGATAAGGAAATGAAGAGAGGTCTGGTGACACATTGGAGCTCCCCAGTTTGTTGGGAATGGAGGTGCCACTGGGAGATTATACAATTTGTGCTGGCCCCCACAGCACCTTCCCCCTACCCATCATTAATTTGGCAGCAGAGCTCACCCTCCACTCTACCCTGCATTCATCTTTAGGCCAAAACCATGTGGGCTGGAAAAAAATGTTCAGCATCACTAAGTAGATGAGAAGAAATGATCCCCTCATTTCACTTTGATCTGGGAACAGTCACTTTCGCTAAGATTTCTGTCTTAAACAGAAAAAACATTCAAACAGAAAAAAAATGCCTGGTGTGTGTGTGTGTGCGTGAGCAGCAAGCTATGAGCAACTGTGGTTGGTACTTAAAGCATAATGATTAATGCCATTTCTATTGCCAGAGGCTCTCCCTAAATCTCAGGTTTTGACACAGAAACCTCGGAGCCTAGAATGGTGCTGAAATGGCAACCCTACTGACAATGGTGTTGGCTAAAATAACCAAGCTTAGGAACGTATTTCCTAGATAGCATACTGTAATGGAATAACAAGGTGAGGAAGATAATTCTAAACTTATGATCAATATTTACAATAGATGCGATTGTGCGTTAGTAACTGCTTGCATACATTTACCAGGCCAAAAGTTGGCCAACCTCTTGTTAATAACTGTAGACTGCAAAATGTTATAACAGAGAAGGCATGAAATACTACAAATGTAATTTTTGATAAGAGCGAGACTTTAAATCTTTCTCAAAACATCATACAGATCTCAGAGGGTGAGGTTTTTTTGTTTGTAAAGCAATATGGAATGTCTTGGTTCCCATCTTAAAATGTTTTTTCCAAGTATAGCCAGAGTTCATTTGTGCTCATAAACTGAAAATAAAAACATTCCTTGACCTTAGAAATGGAAACATCAATATCTGCCTGAAACAGTAGAAGCAAGACATGACACTAAAACCAATCTGTTGCCAAGCACTATACAACCTGAATAAAAGTGGGCAAAGATACAGCCTTTCCATGCAGCATTTTGTGCCCTACACATGTAGCCTCTTACTTCAAACCAGAGTGAGATGTTCAGATTAATATTGCAAGTGTGCTGTTCCTCTTCAACTTATTTGCTTTCCTACTTTCCCTTCCCTTTCAACTCTGCAGCATCTCCTGTACCCATCTTCCAAGTTCTAGGCCATTCCTTCAATAAACTTTCTTTTTTCCTGTTAGAACTCTGCTTCTTCTGCCTCTGTCAGAAGTATGTATTGCTTGCTCTACTTTTCATTAGGATCAGAATACCAGGGCCAAAAACAACACAGCACTCTTCTGATTGCTAAAGCTGACTCAGATAGGCCAAGCCAGTGGGGTAAATTCAAACTGGCAGCAATGGCTCTCCAGTGTTTCGGACAGAATTCTTTCCTTGCCCTGTTGTAAGATCCTTGATCCTGGTGTTCTTCTGTTCAAGTACTAAAAAAAGCCTGGCTGGTCTAAAACCCTAAAATCAGACAGGGTTGGGTCTATTGTTAATGCTACAATGATGACAAAATCTCTTAGAAAAGTAAAATCTGAAGACCAGTTAATAGGGAACAATACTTACAGGCTCATTTTATTGGTTACTTTTTTATCTTTGAGGTTGCTATCTAAATCTGTATCTGGTGCTTTTTTCCTACAAAATTTTTCCTACAGAATCCTTTTCTTCCCTTGTGAAATCTCCCCATGTAATGTGATGAGCATTACCCACATCTACTATATAAAAACCTAGTCAAGCACATCTTATATTCTACAGTATGCAATGACTTGAACATGCACAAATATGAGCATGACTACCTACAACAGCCTTTCTCTTTCAAAGAAAGGCTTATGACCCTCTTCTGACCATGAGACACGTTATATCTGAGACCCACTCTCCCTCCCTCCAGCAGACCATCACAGGTTCTGTTTTGATTAGCATGAATATAACCCAGGAGACCAGGGTTTGATTCCCAGCTCAGCCATGCAAACTGAATGACCTTGGCAATGTCACACTCTCTCAGCCCCCAAAAAACCCATTCACCTTGGGTTCACCATAAGTTGGAAACAAACTGAAGGCACACAATAACACAGAGGGAGGTGAGCAAATGAGTTGCAGAGAAGAGCACATTTCATGCAACAAGACAGAGATATCAAAACCAAAGTAAAGGAACATGGATAAAGAAAAGGAGAATACAGAGAAGAAAGCAGGCAGGCATTATTTTTCTTTGTCAAAGACATTATGTCAAGAAGCATGTAAGACATAAGGTATAAAGGTAGGATGGGAAACTCCCTGGTTGTGTATGAAATTTTATGAGAGCTAGGGTGGTATAGTGATTTGATCATTGGACTGCAACCCTGGATGGAGATCCTGGCATAATTCTCTGCTCAAACACAGAAAACACTGGATGACCTTGGGTATTCACAAACTCTCAGCCCCAGAAATCCTTAGGATAGGTTGGCCTTAGGATCGCCATAAGTCAGAAATGACTTGAAGGCACAGAACAAAAGGAATGGTTATAACATGGAACATGCTGCATGAGGAGATAGACTTGAACACATATATGGTTCAGATTTTTCAAGTTTACTTCCAAGTTTTCTTCCCCCACCCAACATAAAAATGAACAGAACCACTTTCACATGGAAAAACAGCTTCTGAGAAGAACCCTCAGATCAGACTAAAACAGTTACTAGAATCCCTCTGATATTTTGGAGCGCGCTTGGAAAAACTCCAAGTTAATTTGAAGGGATTAAACATTCATGAAAGCTTTGAAACTTCACTCATTTTGGCTTGATGACCAGGGAGAATATCATCAGTAAAAGGATGTTCTGCTGATGTTCTCTCTCTCTCTCTCACACACACACACACAAACACACACACACACACACCCTGCTGTAGCCTGGCACCAGACTTTTCATGCAGCATGGGTACTAATCATATTTGAAGAAGACTGCATAGAAAGCTGGTCACAACCCCAAAACAATTGAGAATTTTTTTTAAAAAAATGGAAAATATACTATTTCACCCACTTTCTTTTCTTTTAAACTTTCTGACTTCTACCAATCACTGCAATATGCACCAAATAATTATATACCAAAGATATAAAAATTTCTACCCATCCTAAACATTTTAGCCTTAGCAACTAATGAAATGTTGCATTGTAGCTTGCATAAATTCCTAACTAAAAATGTTCCTGTTAAAATTCTGAAAGTTTTTTGGGAAGCAAAGTTAACCAGCATCTGAGAGAAGCATAGCTCCATGGCACAACACCACAATTTGTGATCTACATGATCTAGAGGAACTTGCTTCCAGGCATTGTAGGTAATCATGATAGTGATCAACTTGCTGAAATCACTGGCTTCCTGGGAACTGAAAATACAGCTTGGTTGTCAAATAAAATATTTAGTTTAGTGGGTGGCGATAATGATACTAGTCTGAAGCTGGAATTCTGGGGACAGAAAGAATGAATTTTGAATGGGGCTTGATCTTGTGATCAAAAGGCATGAAGTGCTAGATACCAGTATGATCATGCAACTGAAACTGATAGGAAGTCAAGAACACCAGAGCGCCACACATTGAACCCTGCCTCCTTGGTAAATTGCTTGACAGCACAGATGGCCAAGAGCTCACTCCTTCTCAAATACATTTCAGTATATTAAACTTTGCTTTGAAATGTCACTTTTAACATGTTGGGTTTTTGCCTAAAATTAATGACGCAATAAGAGATGCTATCCACATCAGTTAAACGGTGGCTATGTTAATTCCTGAACTGTGCGGACAGTATGTTCAGAAATGAATGCAGAGCAAATCCCAACACTTTAATTGCCAAATAAAACAAGCAACTTCACTCAGACAGCTATTAATAGAATATATCCCCTCTCACAAGCTTTAAACATCACCTTTCCTCAGCAAGATGGGAAGTAAACAACAAGGAATGCCTCCAGTTTGGTTTGTTAAATAAAGGGACTGTCTCTTTATATTTTCTTAATAAAAGTGGGGTGAATAATATAATATAATATAATATAATATAATATAATATAATATAATATAATATAAAATATGTTGGAATCCTAGCTGAGTGTAAGATCTGAGATGCTTGGCACAATATACCTCTCGGCAAAAACAAAGTTTAGAAAGATCTGTAGCTGAGGAAATGGAAACTATTAGCTCCTTCTAAGCTAGAGAAATTATTTCTTTCTGTTGACTGAAATGTTTTTCACAGGTTAATAAATATAATTAGCTAAGCAGAAAGAAATCAGCTAAACAGAAAGAAAGATCCATTACTCACTCTACCAGCCTCATTTTCAGGATCTTTTATCATACATCTGATAAGGTTTCAATAGAGTTGTTATGGTCCCATGCACCACCCAAAATTGATATAGTTTAATTGGCAAAATATTATTTAATTGGAAAATACCTTAATTGGCATTGATATAAAATGAAACCTGAGGTGACTAGAAGGTCAAACTGGGCAGAGGAAAATTACTAATTGAAAATGTGTAATTGCAAGGCAGGTCAATTAACATCCCCTCTAGGCATAGTTGAAGTCATTGTCAGTGAGATTACCAAGCACATCCAGAGATAATAAGTTTAGCTGAAGCTGGAACATCTCTGTGCATACAGTGGTCAAAGGAAGTTCCCACCAAAACAACCTTACTCCCTCACACCTGGACGTTTCCCTGCATTGTCCCCTAAACCTCTCCACGATACAGAGCTTTTATGACAACCATGACCTCTTTGTCACCTAAACACTAGGATCATAACTTTGTCCGGACCCCATTGTCTGTGTTGAAACTCCCATTGCCCCCTCGGCTGGGAGAGCCATTCACACCCATACCCGCAGGACAGTTTTTGGCTGTATAAGCCCTCTGATTTGAACAGTTAGATGCAGTATTTCTCTTGCCAACTGAGTCCCAAATGAGTACTGTCCTTAGGCATCTGTCTAAGCCACATTGCTGCTTTCTTCGCTGTTCTCCAGATCAGTAATTATCACTCAGATCCTAAAATTCCTCTATCCACAACTTTCCTTTCTTTATCCTTTGGTTGTATGAGTGTATGAGTGCTTGGATCTTTTGTGTGCATGTACGAATCTTTCAATAAAAACACAGTTTAGCTTATTTTGGAGTCTCTGGCTGGTTCTTTCCTCTGTGACCCTGTAAACACTGGTGGAAAGATCTCGTTAGGTTACCCCCCCCCTTGCAGGCCTCCTAATTTTGACCTAATTAATTAATCACATGGAGGTCCTGGCATCATGGGTGGACCTCTGAGTCACTCATGTTTTGGGGTAACAGAGTCTTTTTTCAAAATTGCTTTGGATTTGGATTTGCTTTGGATAAAACTCAAGAGGACACCTATAAAAATTCCTAATAACTTATCCTCAGGAGAGCTACTATTAAGAAGAAAAAAAACAGGTTTAGCACAGTTGCTTTCCACACAAAGGAAAGAGTCTGAGTGCTTGTTAAACCCCACAACAGATAAATAAGACTGGAAGGGGAAAAAGTGCCAGAGAGAAAGAGAGAATGTTTGGGCAAACTGAAACCAACAGGCTGCCAAAAGAAAAAAAAATGTGTCAGGCATTACACTCATTCCTCCAATCTACCTACACCAACTAAAACAACTCCAGAGACATACATTTTTGTATCTGTACAAATGTGCTATACAACCAATGTAATTCAATAAAACTACTCTATAGAGCAGACCACACTTCAGAGTTGTCTGGCTCAGAGTACGTGACTGCTGCGGTATGCTGACAAATACACATACAAGGCTCTTACAAATGTTTCTTAATTCTCAATAAGATATCTACAGGTTGTGGCTCTCTCTTGGGATCTGTAGCTCAATCCTATCTCCACCTGTAGCTTTTATGGAATAAGCAGAGGCCAGCTCAGCAACAGAGGCAGAAGTTTGTACACACAGGTTTCTTCCACTGTCTGTTAAAAGCAAAAGAAAACCATCTGGCCACTATATCTGGCTAGTAAAAGGATGTGCCAGCAGTGCCAAGAGCTATGATTGCTTTGGTGGCTCTGAAGACAGGAAGTATGAAGCTGGAAGTAGCCGTGCACACAATTGACATCTTACCCTATCCATGCAAATGTGTTGTGCAGTGCTACAGGCTTCTAGCTCTCTCCCACTGGGATGAGTACATCACACACTCTCAGCCCCAAAAAACCATTGCCATTTCTGCACTGGACTGTTATAGTGCTATTATTCCATTTTCAACATCCCATGGAATCCTAGGGTTTGCAGTTTAGGGAGTGGTGTTTAGAATTATCAGCCAGAGAGCTCTTCGGCCTCAGTAAACTATAAACCCCAGAATTCCACAGGATGTTGAAAGTGGAATAATAGCACTATAACTGCATAGGGCAAAAGGCCCTAGGTATACCTCAAATAATGAAGTACTGGTAGATGTGTTCCTAGGCACCACTTCTTTAACAGAACATTTGGTTTAAGAGGCAGAAATGACATGGAAAGAAAAGGGGTAGGTTCCAGCACCACAAGAAGAGTAATTCAATATGTTTTCAGGAAACTTTCTATTCAAAACTAACCAAATATGCACATGTGAAATGAAACAAGCAAGTGAGGTAAGTAAACAAAAACATGCTGCACATTCTAGAGACTACTTCAAGACTTCTTCCAACATGCATCCTGCAATTATCTTTTTTTATTTTACCAGCCTCCACTTTTTTCAAGATTTCCATTTGGTGGCTAAACTGATAGATCTGTGCTTTTTTATAACCCTTGGAATAGTTGGTGAGGCAGGATCATCTACTCTCCTCTTTTCTCTCTGTTTTGCTATTAAATGCTTGGCCAGGGATTCTAGAGGAAGCTGCAGTTTACATTGCATGCACACAGCTATAGGAGATCAGCTAGAACAGAATCTCATTCTTTATCAATTCAAGTGTTATAGTACAGCTGGTACTCTACATTTTCATCTTCGACTTCCACAGATTTGATTATTTGCAAGTTTCTCCATCCCCCCACCACCTCAGGCACTTCTTTTCTGGGAAACCTTTCCTCTTGGCATCTCCAGTCAGGCCATGCAGCTCTTTAAATAGCCACCTCTGGTCCTCCTCCTTCTCCACTATCAGCTGCCTGGCCAGCTAAGGATGGCTCATAGCCTGATTTCCCAGCACCACAAACCTCCTGATGCCCCCACATACACCCAAGGAAAGAGATGAGCTAGTGAGAGGAAATATGGGGCAACTATGCCAACTCATCTGTGACAAAGTTGCTTTGGGGATCAGCTATTTGGAATGCAAGTGCAACTTGATGGGGTTGCTAGGCAATAAGAGTAGTACCTGTTGCCTAGCAATGAAACCCAGCACAGTGGTGTGTATGGGAGGGGCTTATGGATGTTGCGAATTATATATCAGGCAGAGAGTCTGTTTGTAAACAGAGCCTTCAGTAAGATCTTCACCAGAGAGGGTAGCTGGGTTGTGTTTAGACAGCTGAGCAAAAGACAAAGAGAAATGGTGTCTAAGGCTGGGACCTATTGGCATAGACTGTCTGAACTGTTTAATGTAACAACACTGCATTTTACATGCACTTTGACAAGATACTTTATTTCTAATATTACTACCATAAAGGATACAGTTTGTTTTGTAGTTACTGAGTCAGCCTGCATTGTCTAAAGTCACTGGTGACAAAGAACAAGCTACTAATTGGTTCTGAGGGAACCCTTAAGACCGTAGTCCTTTTACATGAAAGTTATGTTTAAAAGGATGAAGTTAGGGCTAAATGTCACTGTCAGGGCACCTTATTAAATGGGGTCTGTGAAATCACACTACTGAAAATTAAGGGCCTGTCACACCACTCCCTTTCCCCCTCCTTTCCTTGACCTGGTTTATACTCTGGGTAGCTGTTCACCTCACAGTACCTCAGTCCCATTCCCAGACACACACACACACACACACACACACATTTTGATATCTGTGATTTCTCCCCCTTTGCAAGGA
The DNA here is from genome assembly GCA_948474755.1 of Ctenosaura bakeri. Lineage (NCBI taxonomy): Eukaryota > Metazoa > Chordata > Lepidosauria > Squamata > Iguanidae > Ctenosaura > Ctenosaura bakeri. Next base: position 12,708 of record CAOLHI010006242.1, read on the forward strand.
TCCTGCAACCCTAACACTAGCAAATGTGGAGGACTGACTGCATAAGTTAACTGCAGAAAATCTTTTGCAACCTGATACCAAGTCTGTTTTCCTCCAGCTCTCCTACCCTTGTCTTCCCAATGAGCTGCTGCTAAAAAGCTTGCATCTAGGCAGAGGCCAAGAAGTGGGACTGGGCGGGTGGAAAAACTCTTTGAAAAAGGAGCTTTTTTGTCAGAGGCTTTCTTTATTGAAGTATGCTGGTATACATGTTCATGGGGATAGTGGGAGTGAAGAAAGAGAAGAGATTCAGATCTGTAACAAAACTTAATTGAGGAGGTTGTAAAATGAGATTGTGTGCTTTAAGACAGCATTCCCTAAAATTATGATTTCCAGACAAGATGAACTTCCACCAACCACAGCCACCAATAGTATTATGGGACATGTAGGTCACCTGAAAAACATACCAGGCCAGCAAACACAAATTTAAATGACCAAAAAACAAAAACAAAAACCCACCCTTTTGAAAGAGCCAACAACAAACAATTTCCCAAACATCAAGGGCGATGACCCTCATACCTTCTCTATAGGTCCTATGAGTTGCTTTGAAAATGAACGGGACAAGAACTAGCAGAAGTGATTTCAGAACCACTTGCAATAATCTTTGAGAACTCTTGGAGAACAGGAGAAGCCCCAGTAGATTGGAAGAAGGCAAATGATGTCCCCATCTTCAAAAAGGGAAAAAAAGAGGACCCAAATAATTATCCCCCAGTCAGCTGACATCAATACCAGGAAAGTCTCTAGAGCAGATGGTTAAACAGTCAGTTTGTAATTACTTAGAAAGCAATGCCATAATCACTAAAGATCAATGTGGGTTTCTCAAAAACAACTCATGCCAGACTAATCTTATCTCTTTTTATGATAGAGTTACAAACTAGATAGATGAAGGCAATGCTGTGAACATAGCATATGTTCATTTCAATAAGGCCTTTGACAAAGTTCCCCATGACAATCTTGCAAAGAAGCTAGTAAAATGTGGGCTGGACAGTGCTACTGTTAGGTGAATTTGTAATTGGTTGACTGACTGAACCCAAAGGGTGCTCACCAATGGCTTCTCTTCTTCCTGGAGAGAAGTGACTAGCAGAGTGACACAAGGTTCTGTCCTCTGCCCAATGCTAGTCAACACGTTCATCAATGACTTGGATGAAAAAATAGAGGGTATGCTGATCAAATCTGCAGATGATACCAAATTGAGAGGGGTTGCTAATACCCTAGAGGACAGGATCAAAATTCAAAATGACCTTAACAAATTTGATTGCTGGGCCAGAGCTAACGAAAGGAATTTCAACAGAGAGAAATGTAAGGTCCTACACTTAGGCAGAAAAAATGGAATGCACAAATATAGCATGGGAGACACGTAGATGGGTAACAGTATGTGTGAAAGGAATCTGGGTGTCTTAGTAGACCACAAGCTGAACATGAGTCAGCAGTGTGATGTGGTAAGCAAGAAAGCCAAAACAATTCTTGATTGCATCAATGCTGTCTAGATCAAGAGAAGTAATAGTATCACTCTACTCTGCTTTGGTAAGACCTCATTTGGAATACTGTGCCCAGTTCTGGGCACCTCATTTCAAGAAGGATAATGACAAGCTGGAGTGTGTCCAGAGGAGGGTGACCAAAATGGTGAAGGGTCTGGAAGCCATGCCCTATGAGGAGCAGCTTAGGGAGCTGGGGATGTTTAGTCTGCAGAAGAGAAGGTTAAGAGGGGACATAACAGCAATGTTTAAATATTTGAAGGGATGTCATGTCAAGGAGTGAGTGAGCTTGTTTTTCGCTGCTCTAGAGACTAGGAAAAGGAGTAACAGATTCAAGCTACAGGAAAGGAGATTCCACCTGAACCTCAGGAAGAACTTCCTGCTGGTCAGAGCTGTCCAGCAGTAGAATATGCTGCCTTGGAATGTGGTGGAGTCTCCTTCTTTGGAGGTTTGTAAGCAGAGGCTGGATGACTATCTGTCAGGAGTGCTTTGATGTGGGTTCCTGCTTGGCAGGGGGTTGGACTGGATGGCCCCTGGGGTCTCTTCCAACTCTATGATTCTATTACTCCATCACTCTATGACTAAGTAATGGATCAATAAGTATAATTCAACAAACTTAAATATTTCATTAATTAACATGAGTGGTTATTTCTATCTATAATGGTCAGTTAACTGTTTTCAAACCTAAATTTCAACATCCTGTTTCATTCATGAGCTACAAGCTGTCCCCTTTCAGAAGCAAAGTTTTCTCACTCAATCTGACTTGCTTTTCTTGTCAAAGCCATGGATCTGTACAGTAATTTACAGGTAAATAGGACGATTAGGAGATTTAATTTAGTTACTAATTTTCATAGAGATCTGTTGGCACCTCACACTGCATTGAGGTCTGCTTCTTTGGTTTCTTTTTTAGTTCCTTTTCTTTGGAAAGCTATTGATTGAGGTCATTTCTTATCTCAGTGGATCTCTGGGATTAATCTGCTTGACATTTTTACTCATCTAAAATTGAGAAGAAACACAGACTAAAAAGAAAAGGGAATATCACCAGGACCGGTTTGCTATAGATAATCCATATAAAAATTAATCCAGTGAAACTGTTCAATCATGAGTCCTGGAAGATCTTACATTCTCTCCAGAGATTTTCTTTAATAACAAACGAAGATGATAAAGATATCATTAATAATGGTTGAAATAAAGTCCATTTTACACTGTAATCAATCCTGTTCTTAGAAACAGAGCTGTAAAGTCAAAATCTGTATTGAAATCATGTAGTCGGAGTTGTAAACAATTCTGGGTAGAGTTTGGGGATCAGTAGAAATGTATTGATTCTGACTCTGGCTTCACAATAAAAATTTGTAATATTATAACAACATATTGTAAACATATCATTTTTACTTACATTTAAGACTTTTTTTTATTTTTCAAGAAAAAATATTTGAAATTTTGATTATGTTTTTTAGAATATAAATTCACAGTGTGAAAGAAGCTTCCTATGAAATCAGCTGTATCTGAGCATTTCACCATAACTATAGATAGAAATCATTTTACATGCTCCTTGACTTGCAACAGTTTACTGCAGACATACTGCTGCAACCCCTTTCCCCAGCTCTCCTTCCTCATCCTCCCAATGTCAATGCTGCCATATATAAATAAATAAAACATTTAAAAAATCAATTAGACAGAAGGCAAGAAAAGGAAAGCACTAGTTTGCATTCCCATAAAAAGAGTTTGCAAAGTTGAGCTTTTCTGTCAGAGGCTTTGTTAACCAACCTATATCTGTATTAGGGAACAAGGACCAAAAAAACTGACAATGCTCTAGATAGGTGAAAGACAATTCATTAATACCTTTTATTTCCCTTTGCCCCAAGGGGTATAAACACAACTGGGTCAATCCTCCTAGAACATTCCTTGAGCATTCCCACCTAGCAATAATAATTCAGATAGTATTTTCATCTTTTCTTTCCATGAACCATCCACCTCCTTTAATAATCAATTAAATATAGAGACACAAGGTCAAGCTTAGATTGAGATATCTCAGAAAATTCCAGATTTACTTAGTCACATCAAGAAGTTACATCACAAAGGAACGTTGTTATCCATTTGTGGTGGGAGTTTTTTGTTTTGTTTTGTTTTGATCAGTCCAAATGGGTTCACACTTACAAGGAGTCCTCACATAATGGCAGAACTGGCAGTAAAGCTGTGCCTGCATATGTAAGCTAATCATATAACATTCATGTTTCAGGTATCTACAGGGAGAAGGTTGGTATCCTGGAACCAAACCCTAGTGGATACCGAGGGCTGGAAAAGATGGCCTCAGCATGACAGGGGGCTTTTTTGATAAGCTCTGATATCAGTGTCTCTCTCTCTCCTCCCCCCTTCTTTTCTTTGTCCTGCTCTGATTGTTTGGCTTTTCAAAAGGCCATGTAGCATTCCCTCTTCTCACTTCAATAGTTTTGGATGCTTTGCAGAAACTGTTTATATTATCCTTGGAGCTTGGTCCTTAGCTGCTCTTAGGAGCAACCTGGAGGAGTGCTCCAGGTGCTGCTTTTCCTTTTCTCTATTTTAAAGCATATTTTTAGCTTACTTTCAACTTAAACCTTGAAAAATTGACTAGGAGTAAGAAGACAGAAGAAGGTGGAAAAATTAAGCAGAAATAGTAAAAACTAATAAGAGGATTAAAACAACCAAGCCAAAACAAAGACCATTTATTTGCAAGAAACTGGGATGGGTTGTGATTAATTAAAGAGACTGTCACCTTGCTGCTAACCTGCTAATCTTTACTTTCAACTGATGTCAATTCTGATAAGAATGTCTTAGGCCATTTCCACACTAGACTCTTATAGTGCTATTATTCCACTTTCAACATCCTATGGAATCCTGAGGTTTGCAGTTTAGGGAGGGGCCAGCCAGGTAGGAGAGGCTTTCAGTGAATGGCTACTGTTCTCACTTCTCATCATCTCTATGGCTAAGTGAGTCTTCTAACTCTTCAGAGTCTGGTTGTTTCTCCTCTAATCTATATAGTCATGTTTCTGTTTCCCACCTCCTTGGTAGCTCATATGTCACCATCTTCCTCCCTCATAATTAATATGGACAGAGTAGAGAGCAGTAGAACATCCAGGCCATATCCACAATAAAAAGCCATAGCCAATAGCAAGTCTGAATGTGTAGTCAATACTCTAAAAACATTAACCACAAAGCACCTCATTCTGTTGTGCTTTGAAAAAACTTGTGGGTGTATTCTTGGGCATCTTCATCTTGGGCAGAAATGTAATGGATACGGACTTTCATGTTAGTTATACTGGATTAGTTTCAAGCTCTCATTTGATATACAGGATTCTAACGGCCAATTCTTCTTACTTTTCCCTAACAATCCATTTTATAAGTCCAGGAGTGCAGTCAGCTAAAGTACATCCTCTGGACAACAACTCTCATTCACAGACTATTTGGGAGACCTTTGACACTTTGTCTCAAGCATACCCAGTATACTAATAGGCAAGCCAATTGACCCTACTAGTCTACCTGTTACTAACATTTCATGCTTTAATGGTTGCTGAGTGCCTTTGGATGGAATTCCAGATTGCCCAGACCAGTCCCAAATAACAACCTAGGGAGTGACAAATGGTGAGCATAGCAACAAACATGTTGAACCTCATCACCTGGACCACACTGCATTACTTAATAGCATTATTCTATTAAGCTATAAAGCTAACAGTTTTCTCTTGTTTTTACTTTTTATAATAAATTACTATTTTCTACAATAAGATGGTACTTGTTATAAATTTATGGATGAATATCATCAGACCAACAGAAGCAAACACAATTGTCATGATGATTTAAGTGAGATTTAAAATATGAAATCCAGCAGATGCTCAACAACTATAATCAAATTTGCCTTTTTTTTTTTTTTTTACAAAAATGGCTGTAACATGTAGGACACACAGAGACATTTGTAAAGCAAAGGATGGGTGTGGTGGGGAGTGGGGGGTTAATATTTCACAACATAACCCCCTCCCCTGTTGCAAGATCATTTGGTCCAGGGTCTAAAATCATCCAGCCCTTCTGGAGTGAATGGAATCCACAACTTTCTCTGAATTTGAAGAAAAATTCTATATATGATTACTTCTCATCAAACAGTTAAGATAGGCTTGTTCCATAAGGCCTTTTTAATTTTTTCTGTTTTAATTCTTCTGTCTTGGAATTATAGAATCATAGAGTTGGAAGAGAGCACAAAGCCCACCAGGTCCAACCACCTGCCATGCAGGAATACACACCCAAAGCACCCCCAGGAAATGCTGGTGGTGAGATGCTGGGAAAGCATATTTGGAGAGCATATTTGTATCAGCAGCACCTGGTACATCTGCTCATGATAGACCATGAAACCAGATGATCTGGGGTGGACAGGAAGTAGGTTTAGATTCATGAGCCCTTATCTGCCTTGAGGATCAGGACCATATGCCAGACTCGAGATGAAATAGTTAATTTACTCTCCACAGAAAGCAAAGGTACAAAAAATGGTTTTTAAGACAAATTTTCAGAGATTGCTCAGAGAGAAAGCATACAGAGCTCTAGGTTTGGCCAACACAAGCCTGCATAGCTTTGGGGATGGCAGGTAATCTGGCATCTAATTCCCCATTCCCATAACATTTAGTATGGCTCTATACTACAACCCTGGTATCTTCTCCACCTTTTGAAATGTATCTTGAGTTTCTTCAGAGATTCTGAGCATGCACCAGTCCTTCAGTGCAGGATTTCTCCTCCATTACAGGGAAGAAATCACATGGCCCTCTAGATGTTGTTTAACTGCAACTCCCAGCATTCCACACCAATGGCTATGCTGGCTGAGGCTGCTGGAAGTGCCAGTTCAACAAGGTCTAGAGTACCATAAGACTCCCATTCCAGTACTCTCAAATTCCAGATAGACTTTTGGAGCAAACCAGGCTTCCCAACTTTCACTTTTGGCTGATCATAGTCAGATATGACAACCGCCACACAATGACTTCAGGGCTGGCCAACTGCTAATGGTGTGGGCCCATGTGACCTTCCCAAAGCCCCAAATGAACATCTCAATTTAATATCTCCTGTACTTTGTACAGTTACTCAAAACAGCAGAGAAGAAGAAAAATATGTCTTTAAATTGAAAAGCAGTGAGGCTAGGCTCTCCTCCTCTCCTGTCAGGGCTCTAGGTCATGCTCATGGCTTCTTTCAGAATGACACGCTGGCTTGCTTAAGTTGCATAAAATATTTGCGGCAGCTTGCAAAGGTTACTGTAAATTAAAATGTCTGAGAGGAATTATGTTTTTGTTGAGTGGTTGGAGGCTGCATCAATAAGGTGAGCCAGAATCTTTGTTGGTAGAGTGCATTCTCAGACGAATCATTTGAAGTTTAAGCAAGAGAAAGAGAACAGTGAATTCTCCCCCCTGCCCAAGAAAAAAACAACTCCACAGGGACTGGCTGCGGAGGGGTGGCAGAACAGAAGGGTGGCTATACATGTGAAGTACATTCTCTCCCTTTCAACCACCTGATGCATCTGGATTATGTGTAGGAAACAAGTAACATTAGAAACACATGACTGTAGAGGGCATTGAAAGGAAGAATCTGGTGGGATATTTTTCTTGTATATCTTGAAATATCTCCATCTGTACATATTCACTTTCCCTTCTGGCATTTTCATATGTATTACTTAAATTCTCTTTGAGCTGCTCTTACATTGCTGCTGCTGCTGCTGTTTTCATCATGATAATCATTTATACACCAACTTTTTCTCAAAGTGGGACTCGAGGAAGCTTACAAATTAAAATAAGCACAATTAGTTAAACACATCCAAAAATAACCACCATACAAACACAATTAAATTATTAACAACCTTAAAACAAATTAAAATATATGATTAAAAATGATAAACATAAATTTTGCACTGTCTTAAAAAATCTGTTTTGGAAGAGTTCAAAAACCTTCAGTTCTAAAAGAATGCCAGAATAAAAAGGGTTTTGATTACCTAAAGAAGGGCAGCAAAGTGGAGGTCATTCTGGCCTCTCTGCAAAAGGAGTTCCAAAGCCTAAGAGCAGGTACTGAGAAGACCCTATGTTGAGTCCCACCAATTGTGCCTATGATGGATGGATATTTTCTGCGATTACTACGCCCTGCCAAATGAGACTAGGCTGCCACCCGCCTATCCCTGATTTTCTTCTGTCAATTGGCAGAGACCCATTAATGCACACAGGTATTTGGCAGTGGATGGGTTGCTGAGAAAAGGAAAGTTTTTCCTTTTTCAGTTTTCTTTTGCCCGATACCCTTTTCAAATTGTTTTAAATCTGGTTGTTGTTTCAATATGATGATTGGCTTTAGTATGACAACTATGTTTTTACTCAAATCTGTTGTTATTTTTTAAATCATATTTTAAGCTGCCTTGAATCCTAGGCTTTGGGCAAAGACAGGATAAAAATAAAATATAGGGGATATTTTATCGAAAGGCTTTGAGTCTATTTTTAATAGGAACTCTAAAAATTAAGTAGAAGATTATTAATTATGACACCAGAGTTTGGAATTTTGTGCCCTCACCCAGATGTTGCTGAACAGCAGTTCTCATCAGCTCTAGCCAGGGTAGCCAAGGGTGGGGAATGTTGGGAGTTGCCTTTCAACATCTGGAAGGTGTGATACTGGAATGTAGAATTCCAGTATGTGAAGCTGGAAAATGCCACCATGTGAAGCTGGATCATCCCCATGTGCTGCTGGGACGTATATTCCAGCCTGTTATGAATTTTAGCTATTAATCTTCACTGCCACCACCCATTGAATTATGAATTCCTGGAAAGTACAATGGGACTCTATCCAGAACATGTCAATCCCTAAGCTTAAGGACCTTCCTTTTTCCCCAGTCTACCTAGCTTGGCGTGGTAAGGAGAGAAACAGGGTCTTTTACAGAAAGTATTTATTAAAGGTAGGCAAATAAACAAGGCAAATTACCACACATGGGAAGCTCCCTCCTCCCAGGCACGCTTAGTACAAGTAGTTACAAAAAGAACAGATATAAAAGCACAGATACATTCTTTAGATCAGCCAGCCTCCAAAATAACAGAAAGTCCCTAACGCGACTAGATAACTATTTCTAATCACTTACAGTTGTTCCTAGGCTTAGATGTTCTAAAGGGAAGGGCCAGGAGGCGAGGCCTACGGCCTACGGCCTGCAGTCTGCTACTGGCTCAGAACCCCCCTCCATGAGGTTCTTGGGTTGTTCTTCTTTGTTATCCCTTTGTTATCTCTCTGTTATCTCTCTCCGCCACATGGCCTCCAAGAAGTTTTATAACTTCTCATTGGAAGCATCTGGAAGCATCCTGAAGATGCTCAGTTCTTTCCTTTTTGATTGGTCAAATCTCACTCTGTGACCTATGATGCTGACCCACATGACCTATGATGCTGACCACATGACCTATGATGCTGACCCACATGACCTATGATGTAATCTAATCCCCAACACCTTATTAACCCTTGGTTTACCTGAAGAGGGAAGCTTCCCCCTTTAGCTAAGTCAAGATAAGGGGAAGCCCCATTATCACAGAAGGCCATGTGATTCCCATCTTGCATTACATCAGTAAAGTCATGTCATTCTCATCTGCTGCACAATTTTTTAAATGTCACGTCACAGAAACAATAAAGTCAATTCAATAAATAAGAGAGAATCATAAAGTTGGAAGAAACAACAAGACCAACCTCTTGTTCAACCTCTTGTCATGCAGAAATACACAACTAGATAACTCCTGAAACATTGTCATTCAAAATTTGTTTACAGACCTCTAGAAAAAGAGAGTCTGTAATCTTCCAAGGCAGCATATCCTACTATTAAACAGAAAATATCATCAAGAAGTTCTTCCTAATGTTTAAGTGGAATCTCTTTTCCTATAATTTGCTTGCATTCCTTCATGTTCTAGTCTCATGAGCTACAGAAACAAGCTCACTCCATCTTCTACATATCCCATTAAAATCATAGAGTTGGAAGAGACCATAAGATCCATCCAGTCCAACCCCCTACTATGCAGGAACACACATCAAATCATTCCCAACAGATGGCCATCCAGCCTCTGCTTAAAAACCTCCATAGAAGGAGACTCCACCAAACTCCCAGGCAGCATATTCCACTGCCAGACAGCTCTGACCATCAAGAAGTTCTTCCTGAGGTTCAGGTGGAATCTCCTTTCCTGCAGCTTGAATCCATTGCTCCTGGTCCTAGTCTCTAGAGCAGTGGAAAACAAGCCCGCTCCCTCCTCGACATGACATCCCTTCAAATATTAAAACATTGCTGTCATGTCCCCTCTTAACCTTCTCTTCTGCAGAGTAAACATACCTAGCTCCCTAAGCCGTTCCTCAGGCATGGCTTCCAGATCCTTCACCATATTGGTCACTCTCTTCTGGACATGTTCCAGTGCGTCAATATCCTTCTTGAAGTGAGGTGCCAAGAACTGGACACAGTATTCCAGATGAAGTCTAACCAAAGCAGAATAGAGTGGTATCACTATCGTCCTTGATCTAGACAACATACTCCTATTGATGCAACCAAGAACCGTGTTGGCTTTCTTGGCTGCTGCATCACACTGCTGACTCATGTTCAGCTTGCGATCTACCAAGACTCCTAGATCCCTTTCATACTTCTATCCAGCCACACGCGCCCCCCCATCCTATATTTGTGCATTTGACTTTTTCTGCCTAAGTGTAGGACCTCACATTTCTCTCTCTTGAAATTTATTTTGTTAGCTTTGGCCCAGCTCTCCAATCTCTCAAGGTCATTCTGAAATGTGATCCTGTCCTCTGGGGAATTAGCAACCCCTCTCAATTTCGTGTCATCTGCAAATTTGATCAGGATGCCCTCCGCTCCTTCATCCAAGTCATTGATGAAGATGTTGAATAGCACTGGGCACAGGACAGAACCCTGTGGCACCCCACTAGTCACCTCTCTCCAGGATGAAAAGCAGCCACTGGTGAGTACCCTTTGGGTTCGGTCGGTCAACCAATTACAAATCTACCTAACAGTAGCCCTGCCCAGCCCACACATCCTTTGCAGGAATGTCATGGGGAACTTTGTCAAAGGCCTTACTGAAATCAAGATATATCACATCTACAGCATTCCCTTCGTCTATCAAGCTTGTAAACCTATCGTGAAAGGAGATAAGATTAGTCTGGCATGACTGATTTCTGAGAAATCCATGTTGACTTTTAGTGATTACGGTATTGCTTTCTAAGTAATTACAAACTAACTGTTTAATGATCTGTCCTATCAGGCTGACCAGGTAATAATTATTTCGGTCCTCTTTTTTTTTTCCTTCTTGAAGATGAGGATGACATTTGCCTTCCTCCAGTCTGCTGGGAGTTCTTCTGTTCTCCAAGAGTTCTCAAAGATTATTGTGAGTGGTTCAGAAATGACTTCTGCCAGTTCTTTTAATATTCTTGGATGTAATTCATCTGACCCTGGAGACTTGAATTCATCTAGGTTGGACAGACATTCCTGTACTATTTCTCTACCTATTCTGTGCTGCATTTTCACCCCTTCCTCACCTACTCCCCTTACCCCAACTTGAGTACTTCTATCCTTTTGGGAGCAAACTGAGGCAAAGAAGGTGTTAAGTAGTTCTGCCTTCTCCCTTCCCACTGTTAGTAGTTGGCCATCTTCTTTGCACAGCAACCCTATCATTTCTTTTTTTCCCCCTTTTGCTGGGGACATATCTAAAAAAGCTCTTGTTATTGTTTTTAATGTCTCTGGCAAGCCTGAGTTCATTCTGCACTTTAGCTTTTCTTACTTTCTCCCTACATCTCCTGCCTATTTGCTTGAACTCCTCTTTGGTGGTTTCACTATTTTTCCATTTCCTGTACATGTTCTTTTAACCCTTAGCTCAGCTGAGAGTTCTTTCATCAACCATTCTGGTTTCTTTAGACATCTGCCATTTTTCCTCCTTATTGGCACAGTTGTAAATTGTGCCTTCAGTATCTCACTTTTAAGAAACTCCCATCCATCATGAACTCCTTTCTCTTTCAGTATTTTTGACCTTGGGATTTCGGCAAATAATTCTCTAAGTTTACAGAAATCAGCTTTTATGAAATCTAGGGCCATTTCCGCACGGGCTTAAAGAAACAGTGCAGAGCATCCTCCAGAGAGGACGTCTGCACCTGGGAGCGGACTGGGATGGACCTACTTACTGTAGATCTGCACCTCAGCCTGCTCCCAAACGACCCGAAGTGGTCGCCCAGCATGCTTTTGAAAGAGCGCTTGAAAGAGGTCTTTCAAAAGCACGGAGCGTGCCACTCCACTTCCACACTCCGGTGCAGATTTGCAGGCTCGCAGCAGCACGAGCCTGCGATCTGCCAGGGGCGGGCTTTAGGCTGACGGGCTTCAGTGGTTGGTGGAGAGCCTCCACCAACCCGAAGCTGCCATTTTCGTCCCCGGAGCAGTGTGGAGCGGTAGCCACGCACTGCTCCGGACCAGCCTGGACCCAAGCATCAAGCCCAAAGGTCTGGTAAGTATCGGCATGGGGCGATTCCCTCACCCCATGCGGAAATGGCCTAAGATGTATGTCTGGCTATACTTGGCTTCTCATTCCCACTGAATGACAAATTCCAAAAGAGCATAGTCACTCTCTCCTAAGGATCCCACAACCTCCAACTCATTAACAAGGTCATCCCTGTTGGTCAGGATCAGATCTAAAATAGTTGATCCCCTTGTCACCTCTTCCACCTTCTGGAAGATATTACATACATTATATTACACATTATATTATGCATTATATAATGTATATTAGATACAGTAGATACTATGTATCCCTTTAGATGACCATAATGTCCTCTCAGTCTTGTCTTCTCAAAGCTAAATACACATAGCTCCCTAAGCCATTCCTCACAGCCATTGGTTTCCAGACTTCTGACCATCTTGTCTGCCCTCCTCTGGATATGCTTCAGCCAACATTCTTCTTCATTAGAAGTACAAGTTGTAACTCTTTGCCTGCATACTCCATAGCCCACAAGACACAAGCAGCTCTTGAAGGCTCCTTCTGTGTGACCAGATGTGCATGTAGCCCACACAGGTTCTTTCTACACTACTGCTGCTGCAATTGCTGCTAGTGTGCAAGGAAAAGTCATGCCCATCTACCTTCTTTCCAAGCAAGACTGCAGGAGCTTTAGCGCCCTAGGAAAAAGAGATGCCTGAAAAAAAGTCATTCCTGTGCATCTTCTTCCCAGAAGGGGGATCTTTGCTGGGGAGGGGTTAAAGCTGAACCATCACTCCACCTTGGTGATCCTACTCATCTTGGCTAGGATGCGAAAGAGAAGAGGGCAAGATTAAAGGCTCTCTCTTGTTCAAGAGGACAGAGAGTAAATCCTTGACTATTTATTTCATCTTAGCATTTTTTACTGTATTTTTCTCCCTATTCTGGAGAAAACAAATATTTCACTGCATTATTTTCCCAACATTCAAACTCCCAAAGTGTTGAAGAACAGGAACAGTGACCTAAAAAAGAATCCTATTTACTCCTCAAAAAACAAGTTTATTATGAAAAAAAACCCCACCCTATATGTGTATTTCTCTGTAGAAAAATTCCTTCAGGACATTGGAATACTGGGAGAAAACTGAAAAAGTCACAATGCAATTTAAATTTCTATGAAGCTGTGAAACACTAATATCCTGAAAATCAGCAGCAGGCTAGTTTATCTCAAAACAGTAGGATTGTGTATTTTGCCTCATAACTCAGTTTTCAGAAGGACTATAGACTTAGTTTTTTAAGAAAGAAAGAAAGAAAGAAGAAAGAAAGAAAGAAAGAAAGAAAGAAAGAAAGCAAGCAAGCAAGCAAGCAAGCAAGCAAGCAAGCAAGCAAGCAAGCAAGCTTGGCATCTGTGCCAACCAGCATACCTAAAATCCTGGTAACACCTGACTAACCAGGTACTATGCAACTCTACACATTAAAACCTAAGAAGAAATGGGGTGGCATTTATAGTGAGAGACATGGCAAAAGCAAAGGATACAATGCAAAGTCTGACTGAACCACATCAATAAGACATGATGGGGAGAGCCATCAATATAACCATAATCCAAGATTGTGTTCCAAACACAGAGGCAGAAGGAGAAATTGAAAGATTCTATGCAGCACACATAGTGATCATAGTGATTCTATGATCACACACCAAAATAGGATTTGTTAATCATAGGCAATTGGAATGCAAAAATATGAAACAGAATAGAATCAAAGCTCATAGGAAAATTTGGCCTGGGATCAAGAAACGATGCAGGAGATCAACTGATGAATTTTGCAAGGCCAGCAGTTTGTTCATCACAGAAATGTGCTTTAAGCAACCCAAGAAGTGACAAATGGACATCATCTGAAGGTCAACAGTGAAATCAAATAGACTACATAACAGGAAACAGAAGATGGAGAAGCTCCATTCTCTTTGCAAAATGAAACAAAACAAAACAAACAACCATGAGCAGACTGTAGCACAGGCCATAAACTACCAATAGCAAAAGTCGGAGTAAGGCTAAAAGAAGACTAAGCCAATCATCCAATGCCAAGCCAAGACTAAGCCAATCAATCAAGCCAAAATACAACCTAAAGAACAACCCCATAGAATTTAAAAACAATGTGAAAAACAGATTTGCCCTATTGAACCTAATTGAGCAAAAGAATTGAAAGAGACCACAACAGCCATCAAGTCCAACCCCCTGCCATGCAGGAACACTCACTCAAAGCACCCCCAGCAATTAGCCATCCAGACCCTGTTTAAAAACCTCCAAAGAAGGTGACTCTACCACAGCCCGAGGCAGCTCTTACCATCAGGAAGTTCTTCTTGATGTTTAGATGAAATCTCTTTTCCTGCAGTTTGAATCCATTGTAGCTTAATTCATTCCATAACCCAAATTAATCTATTTGCATAATAGTAACTTCTTACATCCAGTGATCCACATCCTCTTTCTTTTTGGTCTGTTAAAATTTTCCATTGTATCCTTGGCTTTTTTTCCCCATTCTAAATGAAATTTGGATAATTCTTTGTGCCATATGGAAAAACACAATTGATGATAATAGGTAAGTATGAGCACTACTACCTTCTGCGTTGCCAAAGTGTCTATAGATTTGAGGCAGATTAAAGCCAGATTTTTCCTTGCTGTTGTCGTATGCCTTCACGTTGTTTCTGACTTATAGTGATGTTTCTGACTTACACCTAAGACCTTTTTCCTACTGTGCTTCAGTTTCAAATGTTGCTTCCCCTTGTCCTGGCATAAGAAACCAATTCCTGTCCTTTGGTAAAATGGAAACTACACTGAAATTACAGTATTATCAAGGTAAGAAAACTTTTCAAACAAAAAACAAAAGCAAAAATGGATTGTGTAGTCCTTTTTATTTTTCTGATTCTAATGTAACTTGTATTTTGGATAAATGTGGATATTTTAAAAAATGACTGTGTGCTTTATCAGTTTGAGTAACAGCAAACAGAAAGTGGTCACAAAAAACTTCCATGTATTTTCACAGCTATTTCCAAGCTACTAACACAAGCATCCTATACGCTGGAGACGTACCAGATAATTATCCACCAGATAATTTCCTTCAAACATGAACTCTGTTTGCACTTTGATTTTCATTATTGCACAATGCCAAAGCTGGACAAATGGTGATCCATCACACAGCATATAAATCATGTGTTGTGGACTAGCAATTGGTTGACAACACCAGGCAGAAGAAACAAGAGTATTTTCGAGGTTAAGATAGACCACCCTACATGACTAATTGGCTACATTTGACTGGGTAGGTTCACAAGCAATTTTTTTATCTTTTTTTCAGACAATAATTGTGATTGAGAAAATGGCACTGTGGGAAGGAGGGATTAAATATTGCTCTCCACCTGCATGTCAGTCTGAAGGTTTGAATATCTCCCTCCCCAAAATTATTTACTTCCAACCCCATGGATAAAGTCAAGCTACTGATAGATTACAAGTCAAGATGTCACCTAACAGGCCTATGTTGGATCAAATGGGGAAACTATATCAAAGAGGTGTTTGTGTGTGTCTGAGAGGTAGGGAGGGAGGGAGAGAGAGCTTTCCTGGCATGAAGCCAGTGGTTCAAGGAAATGTTTGACAGAAGAAACTTCACTCTTCCTGGCAATACCAGTGGCACAGAAGAAGTGACAATGGAAGGTGGCACCCACCAACAGCATGTCTCAAGCAGTACTCTATTACCCTGCTTCTGTTTCTTTCTGTACACATCCTTCCTACTTGTATATAACTGTGATAGCACTGAATTTCATTCAGACAGGAATTTACAATGAATTCATACTCCAAACAGATGTTAAAACTACTTCAGCTTCACAATTAATTGCTCACATAAGTGAATTTCTTCTCGTGGGAGATGAACCATGATCTTCCATGAATGCCCTTCTCCAGTGTTACAATACTGCTCATTTGAGTGCACATAAATTGTGCAGATAAGACAGCTTCTCAAGAAGTTTGTAATAGTCTAAGTTATTATTTTACAGAAGGAATATTGATGAGTAATTAAAAGATGTGTGTGTGTGGGGAAGCCACAATAAATGTGCAAAAAGTCTGCATGCACTAAGGTATAGATAGATATGCAAATTGCTACTTACTAGATTTCAAATTTCACATATTGAAGCACAAATAAGCTATGCCATTTTTGATAACTATCTGGAGAACATCAGGTTGGGGAAAGCTGACTTTAAAGCCTCAGAATTCCCTTTTTATTGGATGGATGGATGGATGGATGGATTTATTTTATATCCTGCCTTTCTCCCAGCATGGAATTCAAGGTGGTGTACACGCATTTAAAAACAGAATAAAACTTTTAAAAAATCTTAGTACAATTAAACCAATTAAGTCAGAACCTGGATGCCCAGGTTTTGGCCGTGGCCAGGAGTATATTTCCATAGCTCAAACTGAAGTGCCTGTTTCTTGAGACTCAGACCTGGTTACGTATGTGTTGATTTCATCCCGTTTGGATTACTGTAACATACTTTACACTGGACCATCTTTGGAAACTGTTTAGAAGCTTCAGCAGGTCCAAAATACTGCAGCCAGAATGCTGACTGAGACTGAGAGAAAGCCCTCCTCAGGCAGGCTCATACAGAGCCATGGTATTTCAAACAGTCTGGAGTGAAGTCATGTAGGGCTCTGAATTGTGCCTGGAAATGAATTTAATTTAGTGACTGAACACTGATTATGCCTGTTGCAAGCCCCTACAACCAAATCACTTATGTTCTGTTCCCCTCCATCTAACAAACCCTCCTCCTTTAGTAAAGGGAAAAGCAACTAGACCTAGAGGACACAGACAGAAAGACGACAGAGGCAGCTGATGACTGGAAAAGGGAGAACAGACTGGAGAGAATAGAGAAAAGGAGCCCAGGTGCAACCAAAAAAGGAACACATCCAAGCCTAGTGATGAGAAAGAGAGTGGAGGCTAACAATGCTTGGCAAAAGGAAGAATGTCAGCAAGCGTGATCCACTTCTGGTACCATAGCTTCCTTTCGGGAGTTAGGTTTTGACATTGAAGCCTCCAGCTTGCAACTTCGACCTTGGAGCTGTGTCACATATGGGGATCACAGCTAATTTGTTAGCACTGCAACAGCCTATGTCTGGAGCTTCAAGACTGGGAGGAAGGCTTCTTTCTGATCTGTCAAGAAAAGATTGGACCAAACCTGTAGAAAATACTTTGTGATGTGGGTCGTTAAGTGCACCTATGGAGAGCCATGTGACTTTAGCTGAGTCACGCTGAGTAACACTGATGAGCAACCAGGGAGAAAGTTGCATCTGGTGTGAGGAGAATGCAAAGGTTGGCAGGATTGCATCAGCTAGTGTGAGTATAAATGTAGCTGAGAGCTAGCCAACAAGTGCACATGGTGCTGATGTGTCTGCCGGAGGCTCTGTCAGAAAGAGCAAGCAAAGGGATGCTGGAATGCCTTCTGGAGATTCTTGTAAATATATACATGTTGTAACTCAAGAATAAATTGCCTCCTTGATGGAAGAGAACAATTGGTGTGGGTGAGTTTTTCCTGGCTATAGTGCATTGCTGCTAAGATATTCTCTGCTGCTGGGCACGCTTTCAAAGCTGTGGGAGCAATCTCTGCTATATTTTGGGTTATGGGCCCAGATTAGCACAGTCTTGCCCAGTTCTGGTCAGCTTTAACCAGTTCGGACTAGGTAGCTCTGTTGGTTTTGTGGCAGACAGCCTGTGAGACAGCTCAGAATCTCGGCTGGAACAGCTCCAGTGTGCTAAGGAGTTAAAAGCCATGTGGGAGGATTTTTTCTGCAGCAGAGTTAAGCAGCTGTTTTGTTTTGCCTGGCCAGCATTCTGTTTTTGTTTCTACACCCACAAGATCTTCCAAGTTGTAAATTCAGGCAGCACTGCCAGAGGTTTTGTTCTTGTTTTCGATTTTTGAGTAAGCAGAATGGCAGCCACTACATCGACCACGCTGGGGTTTGAGAAGCTGACTGACAGCAACTATCAAATGTGGAGTCTTATGATCCAGAGTTTGCTGATCAGGGAGAATTTATGGGCTGTGGTGGGGCATCCACCTAAAGATCCAGCTGAGAAAGCAGCAGATCAGCGTGCCAGAGCAACCATGATCCTGAGTCTGGAGCCAAGCCAGCTCATCCATGGTAAGCTGACCGCAGCTGACGTGTGGGACGCACTGAGGCGAATTCATCAGCGGGACTCCTGTCTCTCCAAAATGCTGTGGACGAGGAAGCTTTGCAACATGAAGCTGGAAGAAGGGGGAGACGTGAAAGCCCATCTGGATACCATGAAGTCTTTGTTCCTTGGGTTGGCTGACAGAGGTATGGTTCAAAAATGTTATATCCTGCTAAGCAGCTTGAGTAAAGAGTGGAACTGTATTCTGTATAGCCTGCAAAGTTTCAGGGACAGAGACTTAACCCTTGATTTAGTCATGTCATGAGTGCTTGAGGAACATGACAGACGAGCATTTGCAGCCCAGGATGATTTAAAGCATGCTTCTGAGAGGAAAGCAGATAACAGGCAGCACAAGCCTTCACGTTAGGGGGAGGAAACTGCAAAGTGCAGCATTGCCAGGCGGTGTTTCAACTGCGGCAAGCAGGGGCATATCAAAAGGGACTGTAAAGCCACATTGTCCAGGGACAAGGACAACAAGAGGTCTGGAGTCTGGAGGAAGAAAGCCAGCACCTGTACTGTTGCAGCTGCAGCAGAAGGAGCAATCTATCATGACTGGCTGTTGGACAGTGGAGCCACCCATCATATGGTGAATAGCAGAAGCCTGCTGAGCTCCTGTGTGCTCTGTTTGCATGGATCACGGAGCACACTCTCAAGTGTCCTACTTGGGGTCTGCATTTGCTCCCTGTCTGAGGAAAAATTTTGAAAATGTGTTGTGTGCAGAAGGTTTAGAACATTGTATACTTAGTGTGTCATGCCTAACAGATGAAGGGTATGAATTAGTGTTCAGGGGGAATAACTGCACAATAAGCTATGGTAGGAGAGTCTGTGCTAAGGGTGTGAAGCAGAACAGACTATATTTGATGTTACCAACTGCTAAGAGTTCCCAAACAACCAGTCTTATTACCAATGTCCCCCTACATGACAATTGTTGCCATTATCTGCACTGGGTAATGGGTCATGCAAATTTTGGAGGGCTGGAACAATTGGCAAGGGTGTGTCCAGACCTGAAAGTCAAAAAATGTGCCAAGTTTCTTGACTGTTCAGTCTGCAAGAAAGCAAAAGTAAAAACCTTTCCTGTGCCAAAGGAGAGCAAGAATGACACCCAGAGGCCCTTCCAAGTGGTGCATGCTGACTTGGCAGGACGTTTTCCTGAGAGCAAGGTATATCTTTGTGATTGTGGATAGGCACACCAGGTACGGGTATGTGTTCCTAATGAAAACAAAAGATGAGGCCTTTGAGAAATTTAGGGACTGGTGGAGAGGCAATTTCCCCACAAAGTCTCATGCCTCAATACGGAGTGTGGTGGCGGGTTTTGTAATGCAAAATTTCAGAGTTGGCTCAGAAGGAAAGGCATGCAACATAAAACCACCAATCCGTACACACCAGTGAAGAATGGGATGGCAGAGCGCAGAATTGGAGTGTTGCAACAGATGAAACATTGTATGCTGCTAGACTCCAAATCACTTCCCAGATTGTGGGTAGAGGCGGTTCTTGCTGCCAACCATGTCATTAACAGGATGTGGTGTGCCAGTATTAAGCAAATGCCTTACTTCATGTTGTATGGATATGCTGTTAAGTGTTACTGCCAAAGGCAGTACTGTCTGTTCCTGTCTAAAGGGTTAAGTATTCTTGTCTCTTCACTCACTCGCGTAACTATGGAAATGCAGCCTAGCAGTTTCCCAGCCTGAACTCTGCTAGCGAGATAAGACTCTAAGCCATTTCTCAAAACAACGTAGAAGTTTTGACTAGAAAGTTTTCCGTTCCCATGCTCTCAAGTTGTTCACCACTGTCTTGCCTGCTTGCCAGTCAGTTGTTGTTCATTTTGTTCTTTTTGTGCTTCTGTTCAGACATGGATTTTACTTAGCTCTGCTTTATATGTACTCCAGCTTCGCTTTCAATAAACAAAGTAGTTTTTAGACTACCTTGATGGCCTCATTCTCTGGTGGTTTTTTCTTGGCACTTAACAAGTTTTTGGCTTACTTTTAAGCGCAGCTTAAAGTCATGCTAAATCCATGGCATACCCCCTGGAATTCCTCAACATATGCACCTGCTCTGAAGTATTTAAGAGTGTTTGATCAGTTCACAAATGTCCTAGTTCCCAGTCAGCTGAGACGCAAAGGGCAACCCAAGTGGAGGAGGCTGAGGTTTCTGGGCTATCTGGGAAACAAGTATAAGCTTTATCTGGGACATGGTAAGCTCTTGTTCTCAAGAAGTGCCAATTTCGAGACAAATAGTGTCTGGGAGGAGTAGCATTGCAACAAGGAAGTATTGATACAGCCACTAGAGTTAGAGCAAGGTGAAGGCCCCGGGAATGGAGGGGCAGGACCATCTGACATCACCTCACATACACTCAAGGAGCCACCAGACATTTTGCCTGACACTTCCACAACTGATGGCACTACATCACCAAGGGTTCAGGTAAAAAGGGAGCCAGAAGTGGAGGGAGCGACTAGAGAGTCTAGTAGTGATGAGCACCTGTCCAGGTTTGAGACCATCATCCCTAGGAGGTCAAGAAGAGTAGGAAAAACCCCTGAGAGGTTTGTAGTCCAGGAAGTCAGAGCTTGTTTGGTTGCTGGAGTGGAGTCAGAAAGCTTTGAGGGCAAGGAAGTGATACAGAATGTTCAGAAACAGCTTGAGAAGAAGTTTAAGTTGAAAGACTTAGGACGTCTCAAGCAGTACATTGGTGTAGAAGTAGACAGAACACAGGATGGCACGGTGTATCTTAGCCAAAAAAGGAAGATAGACCAAGTTGTACAGAAATGTGGTCTTGAATTTGCCAAAGTTACAAATACACCCATGACTGTAGACTATCCAAAGCTGGAGTCTGAGCAGTTATTTGATAAACCTGATCTGTACCATTTGGTTATACGTAGCTTGCTGTATGTGGCCAATCATACAAGACCAGACATTGGTTATGCTGTGGGTTTACTAAGCAGGAGAGTTGCAAAGCCTAGAATGGTAGATTGGATGGCACTCAAGAGAGTGGTAAGGTATTTAAAGGGGACCAGAGACTTGTGCCTAAAGGTGGAAGGCAGTGAAGCAGGCGTGGAGTGTCATGTAGACAGCTCATTTGCTTCAGAGGTGGACAAGAAGTCTGTTACTGGTTTAGTGATTAAGTACGCTGACAATCTGATCACGTGGAGGTCTAGAAAACAAAGTTGTGTGAAGCAGAGTTTGCTGCACTGTCGGAGGTAGCAGGAGAGCTACAATGGATCAGACAGTTGCTAGAGGATATGGGGGAAGACTGTAAAACCCCGATTACAGTGAATGAAGATTCACAAGCCTGTATGGCCATGGCAGAGACAGAAAACCTAAGGAACAAAAGCAAGTACTTGGCAGTGAGGTATCAGAACGTAAGGCAGTTAGTGCAGGAGGGGCTAATTAAATTACAGTACTGCGAGTCTGAGAATAACACAGCAGACATTCTCACGAAACCACTACCAGCCACAAAGCACGAACAGATGGTGCGGGAATTGGGACTGGAAAGGTATATTGGTTTGGAATAAAGTACTGGGTGCGCACATCAAAATTTTGGAGGGGAATTGTCAAGAAAAGGTTGGACCAAACCTGTAGAAAATACTTTGTGATGTGGGTCGTTAAGTGCACCTGTGGAGACTTTAGCTGAGTAATGCTGATGAGCAACCAGGGGAGAAAGTTGCATCAGGTGTGAGAAGAATGCAAAGGTTGGCAGGATTGCATCAGCTAGTGTGAGTATAAATGTAGCTGAGAGCTAGCCAACAAGTGCACATGGTGCCTGACGTGTCTGCCGGAGGCTCTGTCAGAAAGAGCAAGCAAAGGGATGCTGGAATGCCTTCTGGAGATTCTTGTAAATATGTACATGTTGTAACTCAAGAATAAATTGCCTCCTTGATGGAAGAGAACAATTGGTGCGGGTGAGTTTTTCCTGGCTACAGTGCATTGCTGCTAAGATATTCTCTACTGCTGGGCACGCTTCCAAAGCTGCGGGAGCAATCTCTGCTATATTTTGGGCGTGACATGATCATGCCAACTTCTTTCCATTTCACAAGGCATTGCTGGTGGGGAGATTAATTTGTGCCTTCTCTGGGCCCTTCTTTTTCCACCTGTGTGCTGCTGGCTTCGTGTACAAGGACATAAATCTGTCCCCTCCAAGCCACAAATTCCTCAGTAGTACTTGTATATAGTGCTGCAGAAGAATCTTGTGAAGTAAATCTGGGGATCCTATGAATTGGACATTTCTGCAGCGTACTTTTCTCATCTAACGTTGGAGTTCACTGGGGTTCTGAATCCTACCTCTAATTACACCTTTCATTCATGGAAGAGTCTTGCAAAAGTGTAACAGTACCAAAAGCATGACATCACAAATACAAGTATGAAAAAGACAACTGCTATTTTAAGCCCAAAAAAGAGGAAGATTTTGTGTTCACTGTTAAAGGTAGAAACCCCATTCCACATCTCCAGTGCATCACTGCCTCAACAAACTGCAAATGAAGTAAATCATGACTACATCATCTGAATAGCCTCTCCTGGATCAGAAATAATGAAAAGTACGCTAACTATATAAAAATCACATTTTTCAGCACTGAACAAATACTTTTGGCAAACACAATATACTGAAGTCAATTTACATTTGTATTATTTAATATTATCAACATATAATTAATATTTAAGATTTTCCTCTCTTGTGGTTCTGTGACCACAGGTTCAGAGAAGGGCGACAAGGCAAGTTCAGAGTAGGGCAAAAACAATAAGAGATATGGAGAACATAACATACAAGGAAAGGATGAAGGAGCTGAGCACAGTCAGCCGGGTGAAGAGAAGAGTGAGGGGTGACATCATTGTACTCTTTAAATGCTTTAAGGGCTGTTATGGAGGCAGGAGCAGACCTGTTCTCTCTGCCCCAGAGGGTAGGACCAGCTCTGAAGTTACAGGAGAATAGATTTTGATTGAACATTTGAAGGAACTTCTTGACAATAAGAGTAGTTCAACAATGGAACCATTTGCCTAGAGAGGTGGTGGTGTCTCCTTCTTTGGATGTCTTCCAAAAGAGGCAGGACAGCTACCTACTGGGGATGCTTTAGCTGGACATCCTGCCCTGAGCACAAGGTTGGTCTTGATGGTCCATGAGATCCCTTCCAACTCTATGATTCTATGCTTCTCAGTCTTCTGAAGTTTTTAGCATGTGGGTCACAGGGACTGAAAATTTGTGAACATCAAAGAGTACTACTTCAACAAACCAATGAAAACGACCGATACTCTTTAACAGAAGCTTTAAAAAAATCCAGTTGGTAAAAGAAAATTGACCCTTTAAGCTTGGCATATTTCCCCTGTCCAACTCTCCTCAACCTTCAGAAGCAAACTGTTGCTGTGCAAAA
Organism: Ctenosaura bakeri; assembly: GCA_948474755.1. Classification (NCBI taxonomy): domain Eukaryota; kingdom Metazoa; phylum Chordata; class Lepidosauria; order Squamata; family Iguanidae; genus Ctenosaura; species Ctenosaura bakeri. The sequence goes on from CAOLHI010006242.1 coordinate 36,234, forward strand.
CTGCTATTCTTGCAGCGTAAGAGTACAGCAGCAGCAGCTGCTGCTGCTGCTGCTACTGCTGCTTCTCTTATGTTGCAGAGGCCTGGTATACAGTGTGTGTGAAATGTTTGTCTGATGTGCTAATTTTGCCCTATAAAGAGCTCTTCTTTCTAGTCTTTTTACTGTGGAAGCAGTGTTACTTTGTTGCACCCTTAATCTTTTTTCCACCCAGTGAAGTACATCTGATTCTATCAATAGGACTATGTGAGCTGTTTAAGTGCTGCCTTAGGCAAGGGGGCACTTAAACTGCAGCATAAGTGGACTTGGTAACTGAAATCCTGCTGACCCATCCTCAAAGAAACATTGTCAGCAGAACCCTGGTCTTTGAAAGATCAAGCCTCAAGACTGTGGCAGAAATTTGGAGCTGCAATATACAGCACAGTCAGTACTGAACAAATGGCCTTCTGATAAAACTGCAAACAACATTCAGTATTACACTGTTCTATATAAGACCTACAGAAAGAAAACAGAGCAATACCAGAGCAAAGTGCAGCTCCCTTTCCTTTCACTGGGGTTGGTTGAGGATGATGTCCAGTAGCTGGATTGTACCCAAAGTGTTTGTTGACAAATGTCAATATTAATAATACATTTTTCTTAGAGGGAAAGTTTTGATTGATGACAAGATTACATTTGCTTGAAATAAACAAAGGCCAGAGTAAAGCAGCATGGGTGAAACAAGAATTTACCTCTGCAGAACCTCATTCTCAATGCTCTGTTAATGAATGCAGTTGGAGTCTATTTTCTCACCATCAGAAAGAATCCTCTGGGCTGAAACCTTATTCTAATTCTAGAGAATAGCTCAGAGGTGCCAAGAGCCTCCCACAGGTCACTTCAGGGGCTGCATTGTTCTGACACTGCTTGTCTTAACTGTTTGTCAGGGCTGGCCTGACTTCACAAGCAACTCAAGACATTTGCCTGGAAAAAACAATGTCTAAGCCAGTGTAAGAGGTGCCTAGGAAAAGTACGCATCTCAAGAGGTGCATTCAGAACCCCTGGCAAAAATGACCAAGATGTGGAGCTGCAGTCCTCCAAGAGGGAGTTCCAGACTGCCTTGATTCTTTTTCAGTGTCCCAACTTGGGAAGACAGCATCTTGGAGCATACCTCTAATTGTGTGATAGAGTTACTTGAGGTAGCAGAGTATTATGGAGTGGGTATGCCGTTTGCATCAAAAGAACCATTTGTCCTACCTGCAAGACAGTCCTCTGCAGTGAAGGAGGGGAACAGCATCCTACATCGGATTAACTCTGCCTATTCCAACAGCCAGCAAGAAGAGAGCAACCCTCTATATGTGGCCAGCTGTGTTACAGTTCGGAGCTCCATCAAGAATCTAAGGGCTTTTCCACACTACACTGTTATAGTGCTATTATTCCACTTTCAACAACTTATGAAATCCTGGGCTTTGCAGTTTAGGGAGGGGCCTTTAGAATTTTCAGCCAGAGAGCTCTTTGGTCTCAGTAAACTACAAAACCCAGAATTCCACAGAATGTCGAAAGTGTTGAAAGCCCCATAACAGTATAGTGCGGAAAGGCCCTAAGTGAATAACTGCTAAACAACACACTTGCAATAGAATATTACTGGTCACTTAATTAAAAGTCAGAAAAAGAGAGAGGAAGACAGACTGGAATCACATCCTGATAACACTTCTATTTACTTTTCTTTTCTTTTCTTTTTGGAAAAACAGGTAAGATAAAGTTATGCACCAGCCTTGCAAGAGGGTGGGGAGGACACATCTCGCAGGTACAACAAATGGCCCTTTTCAGTGGAAGGATCAGATTGTCCTGCATCAGGATATACAAAAGCTTCACTATGTCAGGAGGCCTGACTGGTGCTGGAGTAAAACAAGGGATCCTCAGGAGCCCATCAAATGTTGAAGAACATGCCTCCCAAAAGCAACTGAGGCAAAGGCATCCAATCTATAATGCTTTACAAATGTAGATCAGGTCGCTCAAGTGGCCACTCTAAATGTCTCCAACAGAGGCACACTGGTAGTGAAATTAGCTGATGTGGCTGCACTCTTGGTCAAGTGAGCCCAGATCAGACCAGGGAGGAGCACACCCACTGTCCTATAACATTTCTTGATACAATCCTTAATCTATCTGCTGAGCATGGAGGTTAATACTCTCTTTCTGAGCACACGAAAATGCTACAAACAAGGCATCAGATATTTTGAAGCTGGCAGATTTTTTTCAGGCAAACTCTGATGGCCCTTCTGACATCTAAGGTGTGTCAAACTCCTCTCCAGGAGCTTGTCTGATTTCAGGGGAAAGGATGGCAGAATCACCTTCTGTTCCCAGTGGAATGGAGAGTTGACCCTTGGGATGATGGATCAAAGTGCAATTGGACAGCATCCAGTGTGATCTGGCACAGCAACTTTTGGTGAACCTGATACCTAACTCATATACTCTGCGAGCTGATGTAACTGCCATCAGAAGAAGAGTCTTCCACGTGAGATGCCTAACGGAACACTCTCTGATCAGATGCTGAGGGCCTTAAGCACTATATGTTGGTCCCAGGAATGAAACCTATGTGCCATAGGAGGGAGAGACCCCTTATGGACCTCTTAAGGTGTGGATGTGATAAGATCCTGTCTCCTTTGGAGGACCAATAAGATAGTGATGATCTGTCTCTTTGTAGTATTAAGTCTGAGCCCCATCAATCCCTTTCTGTAGAAACTTCAATAGCAGGGGAACTGAAATCTGAAGCCAGGTATGCTTACATTTGCACTATTACTGGAGAACATACAAGGTGAATTCATACATTCTCCGAGTGGAGGCCTTTCCTGGAGACATAATGGTGTTGACTACTTTATACAAGTATCCTTGACTCTGGAGCATGAGCCTCAGCTGGAGTGAGGCTAGGTCTGGAGGACCTTCCCCTGAGACAGCAGATCTGATATCAATGAGAGAGGAATGCTTTCCAAGGCCATGATGGTTATTTCCAAGAACCAAGGTCTCCTCAGCCAAACAGGGCCTACCAGGACCACTAGCACCCTCCTGGTTTGTACTTTCTTCAGCGCTGGACATCAGTGTGAAAGGGAAAGGAATACAGAAGGCTCCTGGGTCACTTTTGGCATCCAGACCCTCTGCCCCTTCTGTCTAATAGCAATCTATGATAGGAGATGCAAACAGGCCAGTCTCCAGAACTCTTAATTTGTCCACCAACATCTGGAACACCTCTGGATGAAGGCTCTGCTCAGCCTGATTGAGATCAGTGTGGCTTTTACCAATCTACCTCAGTGTTGAGCACCCCTTACAGGTGCTCCAGAGAAATAATATGATTC
>CAOLHI010006243.1:0-38505 GCA_948474755.1 Ctenosaura bakeri
AAAAAATGGAAAGGTTTTTCTGGTGTTTTGAACTGCCCTTGGGTGGAGGAAAGGTGGCGTTTAAATGTAACCAATATAAAATAATTAATAAATAATTTTTCCTAATTATTTTTCGTTCTCCAGGGCAAAACAGGACGGAGGAATATCTCAAGAAGGCAAACCCCACCGGGATCGTGCTGGCCATGAGGGACACGGACTTCGCCTTAGCAGAGAGGTTGGATCCCAACTCCCACCGTCCACCACGATTGGGGAATTTTGGGAGTTGTAGTCCACCAAAAAAAAAAAATTCCGCTAAAAGAAAAAGGAAGTGTGTGCTTGTTGGAGGGAGGCGAGAGGGATGAGGGGTCCGTGGCCCCGTTTGTGGCCTCGTTGCTCTTTTAACTGGGGCGTCCCGGGGAAAGGAACTGGGTTGCTTGTAGCTTTAGGAAAAACCACATTTTTCGAGCCGAGTGGACGCAGAAAGCGGAGCCCCCTGACTTTGCCCTATAGAGAGAGTACGCGTCACAATCAGCCAGAGATGCTCTTTTTACCGCCTGTTGTTTTGGTTTTTTTGGTTTTTGGTGGTTCCATTGGTGTGTATCTACGTAGATACGTAGTACGTACCCTGCACCTACTTCTGGCCTTACAGCCTGGCCTCTGCTGCCCACCAAGGCACACTGGCGCGGATGTACGTTTCTGAATCACTGCAGAAAACCGAATTTACTTTGATGTCAGAATGTGAACTGGATTTTTTCTGGTTGTCAAATACCATGCTTTCCTACCACATGGCAGTGCATTAACTGTGGGTTCCATGCAGAACGATGGAAAATAATGCGAAGCTATTTTGCTCCCATGTGCAGAACAATATGACGCTACAACACAATAACCCACGGCAATGACCCCGTGTGGAAAGGGCCTTCATAAAGTTAGATGGGGGACAAATACAACTGAAAACAAGTAAGGAAGTGGATTCAAAGGGTTTACAGGGGTTTTAGGGTTTTTTCCTGCAGTCAGTGGCCAATGGAGAGTCAAAGTGCTGATGCGCAAAAACGGAGATTCCTTTTCGTCTTTGATCCATATGCAACACAAATTTTAAAATATTCCCAGTAGAAAAAAAAAAAGATCTCTTTTTAAACATGGCTCTATAAAGTTGTGACCAAGCCCCCATGTTTTGAGGGTTTTTAAAAATAATTTCCCTTTCGAAGCATATGCTGCTTTTTGGGGCAAAGGGTTGCAATACCCATTTTCCACCACTTGCCTGGCTAAGCTTTGAAACCATTTATGCCTAAAAAAAATAAGAGCTGTGATGCCCCCCCCCCGCCAAGGCTTCCAAGGCTTGGAGGATCTGGGCGGATGAGGAAGGAGGGCAGAAATCCTGAAAATGTGCCCTTTGGGGGGGGGAGGGAGGGAGGGAGGAGGTGAGTCCTGCTGTTTATTTCCTGCCCTTTTCCTCATACAGGGTCTGAGGCAGGTCACCAAAACTTTGAAAAAGACCCCACAGGAGACGATTTAAAACATGAGAGAGAAAAAATGCAGAGACAAAGCAATATAGTGCTCAAAATATGGAGAAGGGGAAAAAGAAAGCATTTAATCCAAAGCACAGCTAATGGGAGCCAAGGAGCGGAGAAGGAGTTACATTTTGAAAGAGGGGGAGTGTTTCTGGAAGAAATCAGGGCAGAAATCTTGAAAATGTGCAGCCTGAGGGGGAAATGAAGGTGTAAGCAGGAGCAGTCTACCAGGGGCTGCTGGCGTATACAAGTCAGACTTGGTGCAGGGATGAAATTAAGAATTGGTGGGAGACGATGGAGAATTTCCACAACCGGGGAGGGGGAGATCCACCCTCCCTGCTCTCATCCCCTGGTGGGACCTCCAGCAGCCGGAGAAGTCTACCTGGAAAAACGGGCAGCATTTGGCGGGTGGAAAGGAAGAAGGGCGGAAGGCCAGGGGGGTCCCGAGGCTCCAAGTCCCACACAAGGACCCCGTGTCCAGCTGGCCTTCCCCCGCCCTCGTCCAGGGATGTAAATCCGCCAACAGGAGTCTACCTGGGGAAGCTGGGCTGAAGAAATGGGTCTGGTGCAGAGGTGAAACTGGGAAGCAGCACTCTCCCAGCCTCAGAAGAAGGCAAGGAGGAACCCCTCTCAAAAAGGTTTACCAAAACCTTTTTTTTCCCCAGCATGTTTAAATATTTGAAGGGATGTTATGTAGAGGAGGGAGTGGGCTTGTTTTCCGCTGCTCCAGAGACCAGGACAAGGAGCAACGGATTCAAGGTGCAGGAAGGGAGATTCCACCTGGACCTCAGGAAGAACCTCGTGACGGTCAGGGCTCCCCGGCCGTGGAATCTGCTGCTGCCTCCATGGCGTGTGGTGGGGTCCCCTCCTCCTTTGGAGGTTTCTCAGCAGAGGCTGGAGGGCCATCTGTCCAAGGGAGGGCTTGGATGGGGGTTCCTGCATGGCTGAAGGGGGGTGGACTGGATGGCCCCTGGGGGTCTCTTCCAACTCTACGTTTCTATGATTCTATGATTCTATGACCTGTGTTTTATCAAACGGCCCCCCACGGGATGCCTCCTCCATGCCAGCAGCTCGGTATTGCAAAAACCCTCCTTCATTGTGCTGCAGGATGGTTTCTGGTGCCAAAATTGGCAAAGGCATAAAAACTCTCCACGGGGTGGCCAGGAGCTGTATGGAAAAGGAATCACCATGCCAACTTCATAGAATAATTGTGGAATAAGTTTGCAAAATAAATGGGAAGTGTAACGAGAAGGCCGCACAGGAAGGAGGTAACTTCTAAGGGACGTTGGCAAAGCTTTGGGTATCTTGGAGTCCCAAATCCATAGAGGGAAGAAGGCGGGTTGGCCTGTGGAAGGCGCACAAAGGAGAAATAGAGATTCCAAGAGAGCATTTCCTTTAAATGCAAAACCTCGTTTTTCCAGTGCAAAATCTCATTTGGCTTTTTTTCTTAAGTTAAATATTCTGGGAGCAAAAAAAGGGGAAAAAAAGATGCATTGAAGATCTCCAGAATTTAGCATTTCAGGTGAAGTTGAGTAAGTTGGGAAAAATGTTAGCCCCGTGCAGGGAACTTTTCCAGTAAAGGCAGGAATGGAGACACATTTGGAAACGGTCTTGTGCGACAGACACACTTGTGTGCGCGTGTTTTTCTTTTAATGGTACAAATATAAGATGGCGGGAAACAAGGTTGGGTATGTTTTGCAGTTCATAAATGACAGGTGCCAAGAGGTTCTGATACGGGGTTGTTTTTTTTTAATTTTTTTGTGGGGGGTCTGTGATGTACAGTGTGAATAAAAATTGCTTGCAGCTCTTAGTCTTTTGGATCAACGAAGCACTTTTTTAATTAATATTCCCCCCCTTTGTATGTAAAGCAGGAAAATGTCTCCACATAGTTGTGTGTGTATATATATTATATATATGTGTGTGTATATAAAATATAAAATAACCCTTTGCTCCTAAAAGGGGTTAGAGTTGCTCCTTTATATTTTTAATTTTTTTTTTTCTGGTCAAAGCAAGATGTAAATACTTTAGAATGGTTACGTCTATAAAAATAAAAAATGAAATAAAGTTTAGAGTTTTGCATGGGAGCTATTGTTGATCTACGTCCACTTTTTATCCCTCTTGTTTAGAAAAGATGGTTCTCAAGTCTTCCCTTTTCTGGTAAATATTTGTTGCATTGTTAAGATTCCTTATTGTTCCAAAAAAGTCCCTGAACAGTTCCTAGTCCTCCAAGAAATCTTCAGTTGGCTTATCCTTCCAAAAATGTCCGTTAATTTGGCCACCGGGGGTAACTTTGCAACCTTAACAATCCTTTTCTTCTGTTGTCCGGAGATTTAGACCCATTTCCCAGTTTAGAACAGTGGAGTTTTTTAAGTGAGAAACTCACTCAAGAAGCTACACAACGCTGGCTTTCCAACTTAACACCTTGTTGTTGTGTGGCTTCAAGTCATCCCGGGCCTTGCGGCAACCCCATTTTCGGGGTTTTCTGGAGGCTGGGAGTCTGTGATGTGCCTGAGTGCGTTTCCGTGGCCAAGCAAGCGGGAATCAAACCCGCGTCCCTTGGTGACCTTATGTCATGGTGAGTAATACTATTTTTATTCCATTTACAAAGGAATGGCGTCTCCAAGAATGCAGACGGGGTCGTCTTCACTTCCCCGATTCCTTTGCTAGACTTTCCCTCCCAGAACAGGGTGCCCCTCGAAAACCAAAGCGGTATCGAGAGCGGCCACATCCGCCCCGTAAGAGCCGGCTCGGTCTCCCCCGTCCACGGGGCAGAGGTCTTGGAGACACCACCTGTGAGAGAGAGAGAGAGAGGGAGAGAAAACCTTAAAACTGGAAATGCAGATTTAGTGTTTGTGCCTTTCGGGATTTCTCTGACTTTAAAGGGGAACAGGGGGGTCTTAGGGAGCCCAAATTCCACTCTCAGCTCTTATACGCAAGAAGTCCTTCCTAGTATTTAGGTGGGATCTCTTGTTTTTTTGAATTTTGGAGCAACAAGCTCCTTTCATGGACTCCTAGAGATCCCAAAAGGCCATCTAGTCCAACCCCATGCTGGCCAGGGGTTAAATCTGTTTCCTCAGATATATGGAGACCTTTTATAGCTACGAACGAGCCGGCAGCATGTGTGAACAGATGCAAAACTTGTGGGTATGTGGGTGACAGCTTCCATTTTGACGAGCCACGTGTTCATCCGTACCCTAGAAAGGTCCGTTTGTTCCGAGGCTCTTCGCTCCATGAATTTGAGAAGTTTATGTTCCCACAAACTCGTTCCAAAGGTGCTACATGATCCCTCTGCCTTTTGGCCTGCTTATTCGTCAAGATAAAAGTCTGTTCTTGGGGAGCTTGCTCCGTGCTTTTCATAAGACAGACTTAAATATATGAAATTTATCTCAGTTGGTCTTTACAAATCCCTTTGGCTGCACCTTTGAGTTCTATCCCTCCAACAGTACGGACATTTTTTGACCTCCCATAGCTTTGCTTTGAGGGGAAAGGATATAATTTTTTCCGAAATACCTCTGACCAGTACAGATGTCTGCAGCGGATGCACCGGGCCTGGCAGCGTGCTCCAGGAGAAGAACCCCTGGAAAAAGCAAATGCAAAGTTTACCTTTGGCTCTTACAGATTAATAATAATAATATAATAAGGCTTTATTCGTTACTTGCCTCTCCCCAAGGCTCGAGGCAGGGTACGGTACAGGTATAATTTAAAAACAAATTATAACCAAAATATACAAAACCCTTCTAAGGTACCAAAGGATGGGTCTCCTGCCCATTTCGGTTGATGGAAAAACTTGATTCCAATAAATTGTCGGAGAAGGTTTTGGGGAACAAAAGGTTTTGGAAACAGGGAGGAAAGAGGCAAAGTTTAGGTAGAGCAGCAAAAGAGGTCTTGCAGAGACTAAAAGCAACAAAATACGCCCTGGATGTTAAGATTCTGGAATTGCAAAGACGGTACAAGATGAACTTCTCTTGTTTGTAAATCTGAAACTCTCCAAAATCTGACATCTTGTCCCCACGGGTGGGCTGAGACGGTGGACACCTTTGCCTCCTGATGGTTCGGGGTATACAAACTTTGTTTTGTGCACAAAATTATTAAAAAATATATTATATAAAATTACCTTTGGTGTATGAGTACAAGGTGTCTAGGAAATGCAAATAAATTTCATTTTTTTAGGCTTGGGTCCCATCTCCAAGATATCTCAGGTGACCCTCCAACATTTACAGGTTTAATTTTCATGGATTTAAAATGTAGGCTGACCTAGTTCAGAAAATCATCATGTTAACCTCTGCCTCGGATTATAGCTCCCTTTCCGGTTCCTTGCCTCTAATTCTATTTTTTCTTCCAAACAGAGCAAATTGGGAAAGAGATTCTCACGAGGATGCTATTTTCCTCACCTCCGTAGATCCGTGCCAGCGTGTAGGCAAAGTCTCTGGCGGCCGGCTGCATCCATGCTTCCCCCTCGGAGCCCATTTCCTGAGCGAACCGCTGGAGTCTGCGAAGAGCTTCCCGGATTTTTAGGACGGACAGTTCCAGTTCCGAGTGGCCGAGAGCCCCCTCCAGCTTGGCCTAAAAAAGAAACCGGCCAGAAGGGAAAACGAGAGCGTTTCTCAAAGCCTTAATCTCAAAGGCTGGCCTCTGCCACGAGTTTCTGTGGGGTACCATACCCGTGAGACAAATCCCGGAATTAATTAATTTATCAGCAGTAATATATACAAGAGACCCAGAATGGCAAGGTAGTTTGAGAGTTGGACTCTGACCCTGGAAACCAGAAATCGATTCCCTTTTGCTCGGCCATGGAAACCCACTGGGTGGCTTTGGGCACGGATCACACACTCTCAGCCCCAGGAAACCCCATGAGAAGTTCGCTTTAGGGTCACTCTAAGTGGGAAACACACTCTCAGCCCCAGAAAACCCCATGAGAAGTTCGCTTGAGGGTCACCCTAAGTGGGAAACATACTCTCAGCCCCAGGAAACCCCATGAGAAGTTCGCTTTAGGGTCACCCTAAGTGGGAAACACACTCTCAGCCCCAGGAAACCCCATGATAAGTTCGCTTGGGGGTCACCCTAAGAGGGAAACACACTCTCAGCCCCTGGAAACCCCATGAGAAGTTCGCTTTAGGGCACCCTAAGAGGGAAACACACTCTCAGCCCCAGGAAACCCCACGATAAGTTCGCTTGAGGGTCACCCTAAGAGGGAAACATACTCTCAGCCCCAGGAAACCCCATGAGAAGTTCGCTTAAGGGTCACCCTAAGTGGGAAACACACTCTCAGCCCCAGGAAACCCCATGAGAAGTTCGCTTGAGGGTCACCCTAAGAGGGAAACACACTCTCAGTCCCAGAGAACCCCATGAGAAGTTCGCTTTAGGGTCACCCTAAGAGGGAAACACACTCTCAGCCCCAGGAACCCCATGAGAAGTTCGCTTTAGGGTCACCCTAAGAGGGAAACACACTCTCAGCCCCGGGAAACCCCATGAGAAGTTCGCTTTAGGGTCACCCTAAGATGGGAAACACACTCTCAGCCCCAGAGAACCCCATGAGAAGTTCGCTTTAGGGTCACCCTAAGAGGGAAACACACTCTCAGCCCCAGAGAACCCCATGATAAGTTCGCTTTAGGGTCACCCTAAGAGGGAAACACACTCTCAGCCCCAGAGAACCCCATGAGAAGTTCGCTTTAGGGTCACCCTAAGGGAAACACACTCTCAGCCCCAGAAACCCCATGAGAAGTTCGCTTTAGGGTCACCCTAAGAGGGAAACACACTCTCAGCCCCAGGAAACCCCATGAGAAGTTCGCTTGAGGGTCACCCTAAGAGGGAAACACACTCTCAGCCCCAGAGAACCCCATGAGAAGTTCGCTTTAGGGTCACCCTAAGAGGGAAACACACTCTCAGCCCCAGGAAACCCCATGAGAAGTTCGCTTGAGGGTCACCCTAAGAGGGAAACACACTCTCAGCCCCAGAGAACCCCATGAGAAGTTCGCTTTAGGGTCACCCTAAGAGGGAAACACACTCTCAGCCCCAGAGAACCCCATGATAAGTTCGCTTGAGGGTCACCCTAAGAGGGAAACACACTCTCAGCCCCAGGAAACCCCATGAGAAGTTCGCTTTAGGGTCACCCTAAGAGGGAAACACACTCTCAGCCCCAGAAACCCCATGATAAGTTCGCTTTAGGGTCACCCTAAGAGGGAAACACACTCTCAGCCCCAGGAAACCCCATGATAAGTTCGCTTTAGGGTCACCCTAAGAGGGAAACACACTCTCAGCCCCAGAGAACCCCATGAGAAGTTCGCTTTAGGGTCACCCTAAGAGGGAAACACACTCTCAGCCCCAGGAAACCCCATGATAAGTTCGCTTTAGGGTCACCCTAAGAGGGAAACACACTCTCAGCCCCAGAAACCCCATGATAAGTTCGCTTTAGGGTCACCCTAAGAGGGAAACACACTCTCAGCCCCAGGAAACCCCATGAGAAGTTCGCTTTAGGGTCACCCTAAGAGGGAAACACACTCTCAGCCCCAGGAAACCCCATGAGAAGTTCGCTTTAGGGTCACCCTAAGAGGGAAACACACTCTCAGCCCCAGGAAACCCCATGAGAAGTTCGCTTTAGGGTCACCCTAAGAGGGAAACACACTCTCAGCCCCAGGAAACCCCATGAGAAGTTCGCTTTAGGGTCACCCTAAGAGGGAAACACACTCTCAGCCCCAGAAACCCCATGATAAGTTCGCTTTAGGGTCACCCTAAGTGGGAAACACACTCTCAGCCCCAGGAAACCCCATGAGAAGTTCGCTTTAGGTCACCCTAAGAGGGAAACACACTCTCAGCCCCAGAGAACCCCATGAGAAGTTCGCTTAGGGTCACCCTAAGAGGGAAACACACTCTCAGCCCCAGGAAACCCCATGAGTAGTTCGCTTTAGGGTCACCCTAAGAGGGAAACACACTCTCAGCCCCAGGAAATCCCATGATAAGTTCGCTTTAGGGTCACCCTAAGAGGGAAACACACTCTCAGCCCCAGGAAACCCCATGAGAAGTTCGCTTTAGAGTCACCCTAAGAGGGAAACACACTCTCAGCCCCAGGAAACCCCATGATAGGTTTGCCTTAAGGTTCCCATAAGTCAGAAATGACTTTAAACCACACAACAATGAAAAATATATACAAGGCAAGATGTAAATACTCTACAAGTACCAAATCCTGCCTGATCCTGGAAGCTAAGCAGGGCCATCCCTGGTTAGGACTTGGATGGGAGACGGCCAACAAATATCAGCTTCTGTAGGCAATATTTCAGGGGAAGGAATTGGGGAAAATCCAATTCTTGAGTCTTCCTTGCTATGGAAAATCCTGTGAAATCCACGGGGTCACCATAAAGAAGGGGTGACCGGAAGACACAGGTGCACACGCTATATAGTGCATAAGGTAAATAATGTACTTACATAAATTTTAGAAGCAGAAAGCAACTTGCAATTATGTTTTTTTTTTTTTACAAAAAAATAAAATTTCAAACTGCAGCCAAAACTGGGCCAAAGCTTAAATCTTTGAGGCTGGGGGAAAGGTTGGGTTTCCTAGCTCTTTAGAAAGCCAAAACTTTCACTGCGGCAGCACCAGCCGAAAGCTCAAACTTGCTGGATTCGTCAAGCTCCGGAAGGCTTGTTTGTAAGATATTCACCTGAGCGGTCGAGAAGAAGGCATCCAGAACTTTCCCCTGGCTTTTAATAAGGGAGCGCAGGACGTCCAAGGAAAGGATGTTTGTTGTCCCCTCCCAAATAGGTAGAACCTTTTGGGGAAAAAAGTAGAAGGAAAACAAAGCTGAAATGGCTTACTCTTTGGGAGAAACGGAATTGTTATCCAGTGACGACAGAGAGAAAAAGAAAATATAAAATAAGGTGAGTGACACATGGCTTGCCCACAGTACATGGGGAAAGGGATCCAGGAGTCTTAGTAGATCACACGCTGAACACCAGCCAGCAGTGTGATGCGGCAGCTAAAAAGGCCAATGCGATTCTGGACTGCATCAACAGAAGTCTTAAGGTCCAGGGAATGGATGGTACCTCTCTGCTCTGCTTTAGACAGATGGAGGAATTCTGTGTGCAGTTCAGGAAGGAATGTGGACAAGAGGGAGAGTGACCAAAATGGTAGAAGGCCTGGGAACCATGATGCCCGAGGAGGAGCAGTTTAGGGAGCTGGGTAGACTTAGCCTGGAGAAGAGAAGGTTGAACGAAGGGGACGCAATAGCCATGTTTAAATATTTGAAGGGATGTCAGATGGAGCAAGCTTGTTTTCTGCTGCTCCGGAGACTAGGACATGGAGCAGTGGCTTCGAATGAGAAGAAAAGAGATTCTACCTAGAAACTAAGAAGAACTTCCTGAGGCCAAGCCGAAGGGCAGCAGGGAAAGAAGGAAAAGCAATAGGGCAGGACACGGTGACCCTCTTTCTTGGCTCTGTCCCGGTAGCCTTACCTGGGCATCCCGGAGTATCACTGCCAGGGCTGTGTCCTCCATGTAGCCCTGCCCTCCAAAACACTCCAGCCCTTCAGAGGCTACGGCCACCACCTGCAAAATACAGCAGTGAAGTATGTTTATAGGAAGTCCCCCCACCCTACCCACCCCACCCCACCCCTTAAACAATGTATTTGTGTAGCTAAAGAGAGCCAGCATGAGGTAGTGGTTTGAGCTTTGGACTATAATTCCCCTTTGCTTGGCCATGGGTACCCACACCTTGGGCGTGTCACGTGCCCTCAGCCCCCAGAAAAAAAACCCTTTAGGTTTAGCAATGAAGCCATTGCTCCGCATCCTAGTCTCTGGAGCAGCACAAAACAGGCTTGCTCCATCCCTTCAAATATTTAAACTTGGCGGTTGTGTCCTCTTCTTTTCTCACAGGGCTTCATAGTTCCCAGCCCTTAGTCCAATGCTCAAACTTCTGGTTCTCTGCTCACGTACACCCAAATATCAATTGTGAGCGTATCTGATTTTTTTTGGAAGGCCTCCTTTTGCTTTGACAAAAGAATAGCTATTTCCAGACCAAGCAGCTACACGAAATAACCAACTCTGCCCCCTCTGTTTCCCTTCACGAGCATTTGGGCTTCTAGAGGGAAGGGTAGCCCACGGTAAGATATCCGGCGAGAGCCCCGGGCCCGGTACCTGTTTCCCCGTGTAAAGTTTGACCACCGGGGTCAGCAGCCGAAGCATGTACTGATCCTGCTCCGTGGCCGCCTTGGCTTCCTCGAGCCCCAGCAGCCTCCCGGTCTCCATCAGCAGCAGGAGCGCTCCTCGTGCTTCCACCTGCCCAGAAAAGAAAGGCAGTGAACGGAACGGTGTCTCTACACTCACTAAAAACAGGGGGGAAAATCAAAATAGACCCCATTTAAGCCCCTCCTCAAAGCCTGTGGTAGAGCGGTTTGAGCACCGGATTACAGAGGCCAGGATTCCACTCCCTTTTGGAGACCCACTGGGTCACATTTTCTCAGCCTCAGAGGAAAGCAAGAACCCATTTTTTCTAAAGAAATGCCCCCCCCCAAAATATATCAGAATAAAACTTTGGAATGGCCCGCCACACCATTTACATATTTACAGATTGGTTAGATATTGATGGGAAGGATGATGTGAAATTATTTGTATATTGGCAGAGTACAGACGGTGGCAATTAACAAAGTTCATAATGCTAGGAAACGTCTCGCTTATATGAAAATAGAGGTATCAAAATTTATTTAATGCTTTGGATACAAACTCCTCCAAAGGAAGTTTTTTTGGAAGTATTAGGTACATAGGTTAATTACAAATGGAGAGTATTCATGGCAGTTAACAGTTTTTATTAATATATTTCAATTAAGTGGTGGTCAGAGAATTCGGAAAGGAAATCTTATCTCCATTTGCAATAACATTAACTATATCTAAATTTCTTATTGCTAAATTCTTCTCTTTTTATTATATATTTTATGTATTATTTTCAAGTGTGACGATCTGAGTTGCTTCATTCACAATACTTGATAACAAATATATTAAAAAAAAATTTAGACTACAACGACCCTGGAGACCAGGGTTTGATTCCATGGAAACCCACTGCGTGACCTTGGGCGCAAGTCACACACTCTCAGCCCCAGAAAATCCCCATTATAGGTTCGCCTAGGAAGTTGGAAATGACGACAGACAACAACAAGGCTAAGATTTTTTTTTTTTTTTAAGCAACAACTTCCTCCGGGATGGAAGTGATAGGGAAGCTCTGTTTAAATATGGGAAAGGATGTCCTATGGTGGACGGAGCCAGCTTGTTTTATGCTGCTCCGGAGACCAGGACACGGAGCAACAGATTCAAACTTCAGGAAAAGAGGTTCCACCTAAACCTTAGGAAGGACTTCCTCAGGGTTGGAGCATTTTCAACAGTGGCAGTAATTAAGGCCATACGTAGGTGATGAATCTCACTCGCCTCCATGCGCGCCAAGGTCTGGATGTGCAAGGGGTGAGCCATGAGAGGTTTCCCGAAGGCTTCCCTCTTCGTGGCGTAGTCCCGTGCCAGGTGGATCACTCTATGGGGCAGGAGCAAAACTAGTTCAGAACAAGCGATCGGTTCTTCTTAGCAACATCTGAACAGAAACGCTTCATAGGCTCTAATTAGTTCTGTAGCCATCTCTCGTTTCTTGGAGGGGGTGCTGTCGAAAACCAGAAAGAAAGAAAGAAATAACCTCCCTCCAGTACATGGAAGGAGAATCAGGACCAAAGAGAGAGCCGCTGGAGGACGGAGCAAGACTATTTTCTGCTGCTCCAGAGACTAGGACGCGGAGCAGCAGCTTCAAACTTTAGGGAGAAATTCCTGACCCTAAGAGGAAGGCAACAGTGGAATCAGCTGCTGCCTCCGTGGAGTGTGGTGGAGTCTCCTCCTTTTTTGGAGGCTTTTAAACAGAGTCTGGGTGGCCATCTGTCCAAGGGAGGGCTGGACTGGATGGCCTCTGGGGATCTCTTCAAAATCTAAAATTCTACAGTGCTAATGTCTTTCTAAGGCCTGCAAGTTGCCCCCAGTGGAACTTCCAAAGGTGAGTTTTCAGAAAGTTATTTCTCACAGCTATGGTAGCTCTGTTTAAATATTGGAAAGGATGTCGTATGGTGGACGGAGCCAGCTTGTTTTCTGCTGCTCCGGAGACCAGGACGTGGAGCAACGGCTTCAAACTTCAGGAAAAGAGGGTTTCACCTAAACCTTAGGAAGGACTAAGGTTTTCTATCAAGATACCAAAATATTGCAAAGAATGAGGTTGTTCAACCCAAAGACTGCAACTTGATTGTAGCAGTGCATGGAAACGAGTAAAGATTATTTTTAAAAATCAAATCTCTGGACATGGATTTGCAGAATAAGGAAATTATTGATGGAAATAAGTAAAGATTATTTTTAAAACTCAAATCTTTGGATATGGATTTGCAGAATAAACTCCAAGCAGCAAATCATTGCATTTAAAAATGTGTTCAGTCCCTCAAGGTGATGCTGGGAACCCACAGTACTTGCTTCATTTTAAATAAATAAAGAACTCAGAGGATTCTGCAAATGGCCACAAGTGTGCCCCAGGGGCCCATCATTTAGTAATAAGAAATATAATACAATATATAAATAAAAAAGACAGTTGCCTTCTCATGAACCCGGCTGCACCGATGGCGTTGTGGATGCGAGTGATGGTCAGCATGCTGGCGATGGAAGCCACTCCGCAGCCTTCTGCGGAGATCTGGGGAACGCCAAGAAGCAGGACAGGGTCAATAATCGGATGCGGGAGCTTAATTATGGGCGCGTAGCCACACCTGCCCACCCCCGGCCATGCTCACCCGCAGGGCCCCGGCCCCGTCCAGGTCAAGTTCGGCCGTGGGCAGCTGCCTCGTGCCCAGCTTCTCTTTCAGCCGCCGGATCTCGATGCCGTTCAGGCGGCCTTCCTCGTCCCGGACCCTCAGGTAGAAGAGGGACAGGCCCCCGGACCCCTGTGGATGAGGGAGAAGAGGGAGGAAAGGCAGGACAAAATGCATTTTTCTTTTTCTTTTCTTTGTTTTTTTAATTGTGGAAAAAAACAAATTAACGTAAAATGGCAAACATAAAAGTGAAGGGAAAGGGAAAAAATGCTTATGTTCCTATTTATCTTCATTTTTCTTATACATAGTATTACTTATGCAATGTATTATAAATCATAGTGGTTATATATTTTTTATTTTATATCTATATATCTATATCTACCTATATATACACACACATATATATATGTAAAACACACACACACATATATACATATACATATACATATATAAAATATATTATATTTTATATTTGACATATATTAACATTTTAGATTTTTGATTTGATTTAAAAGTAAAAGATAGATAGATAGATAGACAGATAGATAGATAGATAACTATATTGTATTTGATTATACATATATATACATATACAATATATCCTTCATCACAATCACTCCCTTTCATTGTTCCCTTTTGGGCCTTTATCCCACCTGCTAACCTCATTAAATTGGTATAAAATAGATAGACAGACAGATAGATAGATAGATAGATAGAGATATAAAACTATATTGTATTTGATTATATTGATATATATAATTGATTATATTGAATATTGATTATATTGAGATGTGTATATATATATATATATATATATCACACAATATATCCTTCATATTGCATCAGAATCACTCCCTTTCATTATTCCCTTTTAGGCCTTAATCCCACCTACTGACTTCTCATTAAATTGAACTATATTGTATTTGATTATATATATATATATATATATATATACACAATATATTCTTCATATGGCATCAAAATCACTCATTAAATTCTCATTAAATTGGTGTGAGTGTGTGTGTGTGTGTATATTGTATTTGATTATATTGATATATATATAATTGATTATATTGATTATATTGAATATTGATTATATTGAGATGTGTGTATATATATATATATATATATATATACACACAATATATCCTTCATATTGCATCAGAATCACTCCCTTTCATTATTCTCTTTTAGGCCTTAATCCTACCTGCTAACTTCTCATTAAATTGAACTATATTGTATTTGATTATATTAGAGAGAGAGAGAGATATACATACAATATATCCTTCATATTGCATCAAAACCATTCCCTTTCATTATTCCCTTTTTGGCCCTTAATCCCACTTAATCTTAATTTGCCATACTTCTTCATACCAATCCTCTGTTTGGAAATCTCCTTGAAAATTTTCCATTTTCTTGATCCAATCTGCCTGCTGTGGTTATGAAATTTGCAATTAGATCCTTCTTTGCCTGGGTGCAATCATTAACCTTGTCGCATATATTACTCCCAGAGGGTGGCAGAGGGTGGATAAAGTGGTTTTTTTTCCTTCCATGTTGTCCCTCTTCTGACCTGTTTCGTCTCCCCGTCCGAACCAACAATCCTCGCGAGAGTCAGAGCCACGTCCGAATCCACGGCTGACGTGAACCATTTGAACCCGTGGAGACTGTAGCTCCCATCAGGCAGCTCGTGGGCGATGGTCTCTGTGCCACCGGCTGCAAAGAGAGAAAAAAAGACACACACACGAGGGAGCAGAACCAGCCATACATTTATTGCATCACTGGATTTCTTATGGTTTGGAAAATCCCATAAAGCGGTTCCTTATTGCTCAAAAAGCCCATAAATGGTTTCCAGTTTTTTTTTTCAAGAAAAAAACACCCAGATTAATTTGGACATTTGGGACAACTTTCAGGTACAAGATACGAAAACAGCAGATGTTCTTTCACAAAAATTAAGAAACCAAACAGAAGAAAGCATTAAAAATGAGTCGGCTCCAATAGAAAATTACTTTCAGCATGAAATGTAATTAATTAATTATAATAAAATTATGAAAATAAAATAAAAATATAATTAATATATAAGGAGCATTTGGGAATGAGTAGTTGGGGGGAAATACATTGTCATATTCCAAAGGGTTTTTAAGAAAATATGTACTAAAGTGTCAAGGTTACTTAATAGAATATCTAATATATAAGGACCTGGACTGAAGATTTTTAAAAGACAACGGTTGAAGTACATAAATAACTGGCAAAATTGTGATAATAATACTAAGATTTTAGGTAGAAATGGAGGAAGATAAGAAAATACAGTAAAATTTCATGTAAACTATGATGGAGAAACTGTTTTATTATTTAATATTGTTTATTATTATTTATTATTATTATTTAAATATTATTTAAATATTTTTTTTATTAAAATGATATATAAAAATGATAAATAAATAAATAAAAATCTACCTCTAGTCCTTCTCCTTTTCCACCAGCCACGGCCTGGCCAACTGTGGATGGATTGCACCCCAATTTCTCGGCCCCAATGCCAATTTACTCCCTTTCTCTGACACATTTTGATTTTTTTGCAATTTTCCCACTTTTGTGGGGGTCCTGTTCCCCTAACCCTAGCCAGTGTGGAGGGCCAACTCTATTTATGCATCTACTTATGTGTCTCTTATTCACTTTTTAATACACAGAACCCAGGCGCAAAGAGAACATTTATTGTTTATTTCTTATTTATCCGTGATATTTGTAGGCCACTTTTCTCCCAGAGTGAGACCCGAGGCAGCTTCCAACAATAAAAGCAGTGGAGGAGAAATATGGAAAAAGAATATAAAAGTCCACCATCTTGCGTTTGCGCAAAACTTACCGACATCTGAGCCCCCTTTGTGTTCTGTCATCCACTGGCCAGACGTCCAGAACCTTTTGGGGTCACGCGACGTCAGCCGGGCGTAGACATCCTCCAAGGGTTTGGGGATGCCCAAGGACTTTTGGGGAGGAGAAAGGAGAAATAATAATAGTAATATTTACTTAAGAAATATCCTACAATGAATGAACTTAGTACATGAAAGAGAATGCTTTCATTGGCAGAATGGGGTCGGCATGGATGGCCTTTGGGGGTCCCTTCCAGCCCTAGGATTCTATGATTTGGAGAGCAATAAAAGAGGCAGGGCTGTCCCAAGACCTTTTGCTGCCTGAGGCAGAGCAGCAAATAGTTCCCAAGCCAAGTTGGGTAGTAACACCATGTCATTGTGTGCCTTTTAAGTTGTTTCCAACCCTATTATAGGTTTTTATTTGCAAAATTTGTCCAGAGGGGTGGTTTGCCTTTTTTTTTTTGCTTTCCTCCGAGGCTGAGAAGTGTGAGCGGCCCTTGAGCCTCCAGAGAGATTGAAGCCCTTCTTTCCAGGTTTTGTGGCCTAATGCGCAAACTATGGCTCTTTGTGGGTCCTTGAAGCAGCAATTAACACACACACACACAAAATCTCACCGCAATTACTTTCGCTGCTCCGTCCGTCATGGCCAGGGGACACGAGAAAAAGCGAGACACGGGTGCATACAAATACAACTTGGCAATTTGGTGGATTCGGCTGGGAAGAGGAGGAAGAACACACAAAGCCTGATGTCTTTACCCCGAAAAAGCAATTTTTTAAAAAACATTTTCTTTACTACTTTAAATGTCTTTTGTTGCCACCAAAATTTCTGCAGAAGCAAGAAATGTCCCTTGCTCTTCCTAAACCGCGTCTTAGCATCACTCCACTCCCATGTTCTCCATTGCAGAACTGCAAGCGCTGAGTACATCGAATTTCCTAATTTTGGAACAATTTGAGATAATTTCGTCATGAAACTCTGTACAAATGTCACTAGACCGTCCAATTGCAAAACAAAAATTATCCAGATTAAAGCACAAAGCAAAATGCTATATAATAGAAAGGAAACTGGACCGGACAAAGATTTATACAAAATCATTATATATGATTTATACAAAATTTATACAAAATTATTATATATAATTTATACAAAATTATAACAGCAATATTAAGAAGTCCAAAAAAAGTTCTGAAAACCAGAAGGTTGCTTAACTGAGGTTTAAAAAATAGCAGGGGGAGGTTGTTTTTTCTTGTGTGCTGTTGTTTCCAAGTATCATGGGGCTGAGAGTATGTGACACACCCAAGGTCACCCAATGGGTTTCCATGGCCGAGTGCAGAATTAAAATCCTGGTCTCCCAGGGCTCAAACCACCGGTAATTTTAATTTTTGTTGTGGGCCTCCCAAGTCATTTCCGACTTAAGGCGATTCTAGAATTTTCTGGGGCTGAGAGAGTGTGACACACCCATGATTACGCTGATCAAAGTGGGAAATGGGACCAAGGCGTCGGCGAAGGTCTAGAAAGAAAGCACAAAGAAAAGATGAAATTTTAAAAAAAATTAAATTTTGGCCTACTTGCTCTGGCTAATTTCAAGGAAATTTCTACCTCCAGCTAGAATATTTTCTCTCGTAAGCGCCGGCAACCAGACCCTCCTCGGCCGAGATGTCTTTCATCCGTTTCCAGGCCGGGGAGGTGATAATTTGGTCCACGCGCCGGCCCCAAGCGTCAAACTGCTGTAGCCGGGGAGGGTGTAATTCGCACTCACGCCCCAGGGAGTCGATTTCATCCTCGACGCGAGTCCCGAATCTTTCAAGGTCCGTGCTCACCATGGCAAATACCTGCAAAAGGAGGAAGAGAAACAGAGGAGGAAAATGGTGAGAAAGAGGATTGAGAAAGAATGATGGGACTTGTTGCAAGCCTTCAGGTTGTTTCTGGTTTATGGCGACCCTAACATAACACAGGGGTTTCTTAGGCAAACAAAGCAATGCTTTCCTTGGCAAGGAATCCTCAGAAAAAGTTTTTGCAATTTTTTTTCCTCCAAAATATCACCTGGTATTTGTTGGCTGTCTCCCATCCAAGTCCTAACCAAAGCTGACCCTGCTTAGCATCCAGGATCAGATGGGATCTGATAGTCCTTTTGGGGTATTTAGGACCTGTACTGAATTTGTGTGTGTGTGTGTGTGTGTCCTGTTGACCTATGGCGATCCTATTATAAGATATTATATTATATTAATTATATTATTTCTTTTATAGGTTTTTAATAGTTTTTATAAAATTTTATAATTTTATAGGATCTCTCAGCCCCAGAAAACCCTGTGATAGCTTTGCCTTAGGGGTACCATAGGTTGGAAAAGACTTGGAGGCACACAAGGTAACAAAATATAGAGATATATGTATCCATTTTAACACAAAATAACATAACATAACAGTTTCAACATAAACTAAAATTAAAACACAATGTTAAAAGCAGTAGAGAAAGGGGGGGGGAATAGGAAAAACTTTATTCTACAATTACAGACAGAGACCAGGGCTTGAATCCTCACTCAGCCATGAAAAGCAACTGGGTAACCCTTGGTGGGTCACACTCTCTCAGCCCCAGGAAATCCCGTGATAGGGTCAGCATAACTTGGAAAGGAGCTGAAGGCACACACAGGGGGGAAAAAACCACTCTAAAACATTAACTCAGTAGAAGATTAAGTTTTACAAGCTGACTAAACACTAAACTTGAAAAAAAAAAGTACGAATGGACTCTGACCGCCTGTAAGGAGAGAGGGAAAATTATTTACAAATAAATTATTATAAATCATTATGCCGCCTGAGCAAACCACAGATAGATATAGCCACAAAATAATTGCATTATTTGATTTCTAATTGCTCAAAAAACTTCATAAACAGTTTCACATTCCTCTTTTTTTTTAACTTGTTTTTAAAATATATTTTATATATGAATATAAAATATTTATTTTATACATATTTATATACAATTAGAGATTTTGTTTGCTGGGAATATTCCCACATCCATAGAGTCTCTCCATTATGGGGGTCTCTAAAGAGCCCCCCAAAAATCAGGGCACAATTTGTATCAGCATCCAAAATACCCGCGCAGGAAGGTGGGAGTTTCAAGTACACCTGGAGGAAAGCATCTTCCAGGTAAGAGTTTCCAACTTGGGTTCCAAAATACAGGATATTCCTCCCCATGTGTGGGTTTCCACAAAGCCCCCCTGTGCATAATTCATAATAGCACCCAAAATACCTGGGCAGGTAGGTGGGATTTCAGGTATCCCTGGAGAAAAACATCTTCCAAGTAGGGGTTTTGAATCTGGGGCCTCTCCTCACCAAAAAAACCCATTTCTTTCCTCCTGGGTTTTGGAAACTGGGCGAAGCTGGCATCCTTTTGCTGGAACTGGACTCCTCCGGCACCCGGAATCCGGCGCCAAATTTTGGAGCTGGGCGGTTTGGGGTTAGCATAACCCCATGGGGCCAAGCAGGTGAAAGGAGGGCCCCTCACAAGCATGGAGGCGGCTTGATCTGACCCTGCACGAAAAAATGCACAGGGTGTTAAAAATTGCAAAGGGCGAAGGGCAGATGGGCCTTTGTGTCCGCACCGCCCACATCCTGCAGGGACAGATCTGGGACAAAGTTCATGGAAAAAAGCCAGGCAGTCACACCCCTGCTCAGCCACGCCAGCCGCAGCTGTCGGTTTTTCTTTAATAAAAGCCTTTTTTTGCACGTTTCTTTTCCACCCAAAAACCATGAAAAACAGGGATGCATTCTGGAAAGAAAAAAAAGAAAAGAAAGGGGCTCTCAATGATAAAAGCAATAGCAGCAACAGCAATAAATATAAATATAAATAAATATAAAAGCAATAACAGCATCAGCAGCAACAAATATAAATATAAATATAAAAGCAATAACAGCATCAGCAGCAATAAATATGAATATAAATAAGTAGAAATGAAGATAAAAGCAATAATGAGCAGCAGCAATAAAAACAGCAAGAAAAATAACAATAATAATAGTAACAACAAGAACATTAATAACAATAAGCATAAGAGCAGCAATAATGGTCACAATAATAACAATAACAGCAGCAAATAATAATAGCAATAAGAATAGGAATAATAACAACAGCAACAATAATGTGAATGGGGAAACCGTACATACTTGGATGTCTATTTGGATACATTTAGTTTACTTTTCAATACTAAATGAATAAATAAAATGAGGAAACCAGCACTGAAAAATAGAAAATAAATGTCCCTTTTTGGAGGAGACTGGTGTTCAGTTCTCCACCTGGCCGTGGAAACCCACTTCGGGCAAGTCACACTCTCTCAGCAGACGAGACCCCTCTTGCAGGGGGAAAGGGGGTGCATTTGGGTCCCCCCACTTTTCCCCGCCACGTTTGAGCCGCCGTGGGGAAAATTAATCTCGGTGGGGCTGAAAAATAGGGGTTTAGCTGGCTGCCTCAGCCACCTCGGCCTAGCCGGGCCGCTTGGCATGAGTGCGGCCATTTTGTTCCTTCACCCCTCAGTCTCCTCAGGCCTCAGGCCGCCTTTTCCCTCCTTCTCAGAATAAACAAAATGGCCTCTCCTGTTTCCACCTGTATTCGTATCTATGAGTTTTGAGGACCTTTTTGAGCAATGCTGCTTTTCTCATTTATAAGAATAAATTTTTAAAAGAAGGGAGAAAGAGGCAGAGGAAGGTGCCCCCATTTTGCCTCACATTTTGTCTCCTCAGGAGGCTAATTTGGCTTTTTTTTAAAAAAAAAATTTCCCCTCCTAAATTCCATGGCGGCCTGAGAGAAGAAGTGGGAGGACGTGGTCTCTTCCCTCTTGAACTAAATCTTTCCTGTTTTATTTCTGTTTTATTTATTTTTACTTCAGCAGGGCCTGTTGGATATGTATATAAATTAATAGGTATATAGATATATGATTTTATTGTACATAATTCTTAGCTTTCTGTTTCTTATATATTTATGAAAAGAAAGAATGATTATTTGTAAATATTGTTTGTTATAACTTTAATAAAAATATAATTTAAAAAAGAGAAATAGCATTTAGGCATCTGAAGAAAAGGTTTGCAAAGGAGATGCAAATATATAAAGATTTATGAGAGTGAACCATGTACTATTATTATTATTATTATTACTACTAGTAGTTATTTTTTCATTTATTTAGCATTGCCATACTTTAGCAGGACCTTTAGAAATAGCATTTAGGAAGAAAAGGTTTGCAAAGGGGGATGCAAATATATAAAGATTTATGAGAGTGAACCATGTTCCCTGTCCCGCTTTTTTTTATTGTTGTTGTTGTTGTTGTTGTTGTTGTTATTATTATTATTATTTAGCATTGCAATACTTCAGCAGGGCCTTTAGAAATAGCATTTAGGAAGAAAAGGTTTGCAAAGGGGGATGCAAATATATTAACATTTTTAAAAGTGAACCATGTTTTGTCTCTCATTTTTTCCAGCACTGGGAGGGGGAGAAAAAAAGGAAAATTTTCCTTTTTTGGGGAGGAAGAGCCCTTATTTGGAAAAGTAATGCCCTAATTTTGCACCCACCTTCCCTCCTCGCTCCCCTGATTTAAAGGGAATTGCCTCCCCTTTTAATTTATTTAAATAAATAAATTTATGTTTCTTTAAATAAACAAACATGTTGAGAGAGAGAGAAAGAGAGAGAAGCCACCCTAATTGCTGTTAAGCCTAATTTATGTAGCATGTGTGTTGCTGTCATATTACTCCATAAGCTCACATTAGTCTTGTCTTTTTTTTTCCAAGTTATAAACAGAAATTATTAAAAAGAGAAGAAGAAGAAGAAGAAGAAGAAGAAGAAGAAGAAGAAGAAGAAGAAGAAGAAGAAGAAGACAGGCGATTGAATTATGGCCACTGCTCAAATCTTGCCGACTGCGCATAAAACATTAAAGGGGCAAAAGGTGGAACCAAGGGGATAGACTAGTTTTTAATTTTTAAATCTTATTTTTAAAAAGAAGAAAAAGCTGAAAACTAAAAATATAAAATGAATTAATTATATAGCATTCAATTTACAGTCTGTGGATTCTGCAACCATATTGCAAAAATATTCCATATAGCAAACTTTGATTTTGCCATTTAATATAAAAGATGCCATTTTATTTTGACACCTTTGTGTGTAATTGGATTTCAGCATCCGTGAATGTTGGTTCCCACGGGATGTCCTGGAGCCAAGCAGGAAACTAAAGCCTTTAATTAAATTAACTATATAACATATAATATATAATAAATATAGATTTATTGTACCCAAAATTCTTACACGATGGGACTTTGGAGCATCCACGAATTTTGGTACCCGTGAGATGTCCCAGCGAATATTATATATTAATATAACATATAATATAACATTCGATTTACAGTGTACAGATTTCTGCATCCGTGGGTTTTCAAGCTCAGTAAATATTCCATATTTGATATATTGAAATATATTCAAAAATATATTCAATATTTGATATATTCACACTAAAAGCCAGAACAGATTCACCACTGGCTCGCTAACATGGAAGCTATGGCTGTCTCCTTGGAAAGTTTCCATGAAGTTCAGACTAAAAGCCAGAACAGATTCACCACCAGCTCACTAACATAGAAGCTATGGCTGTCTCCTTGAAAAGTTTCTTTAAAGTTCAGACTAAAAGCCGGAACAGATTCACCACCAGCTTGCTAACATAGAAGCTATAGCTGTCTCCTTATAAACTTTCTTTAAAGTTCAGACTAAAAGCCAGATCAGATTCACCACCAGCTCGCTAACATGGAAGCTACCAACCACCCCAGGTTGGTTCTTTTTAGAAAAACAATATTTTCCGTAATATAATTAAAGCTTTTGAGTCAGTTTCCCATTATTACACATTGCTTTTTTTTCTAACTTTGCAACAGATAGTGGGAATGAGCTGCTTCATTTTTTTTTTAAAAAAGTAACTTTCTAGTTTTGGGAGAAGTTGATGGCAGTAAGAAAAAAATGTAGGATGTTTTTATTTTCTTATATTTGTGTTCTGATCATGCTTGAATATTTAGTAATGCACTGGTTTAGGTTTTTTTCTTTCTATACTGTTTTATTCTGTATGTCTTTTTTCTTTTTTGTAGTTTTAATACAAAGTATTAATTAAAAATAAAATAAAACAAGGCTTGTTATAAAGGAAGGCAGCAGGAAAAAAGGAAGAATGCCATATAGTTGCATTGACCTAAATAAGGTAAACCTTGCAGATGGCACCAAATTGGGAGGGGTGGCTGATACCCCAGAGGACAGGATCAAATTTCAATGGGACCTTGACAGATTGGAGAACTGGGCCAAAGCTCACAAAATGAATTTCAACATAGGCTCCTGCACTTGGGCAGAAAAAATGAAAGTCACAGGTATAGGATGGGGGACACGTGGCTGGATAGCATGACGTGTGAAAAGGATCTAAGGCGTCTTGGTGGATAACAAGCTGAACATGAGCCAGCAGTGTGATGCAGCAGCTAAAAAGACCAATGCGATTCTTGGTTGCATCAATAGGAGTATGGTGTCTAGATCGAGGAAAGTAAGGGTACCACTCTATTCTGCATTGGTTAGGCCTCATTTGGAATAATCCTGTGTCCAGTTCTGGGCACCTCAATTCAAGAAGGAACATGGAAGGTGTCCAGAGGAGGGCGACCAAAATGGTGGAGGGTCTGGAAGCCATGAAGCTCTATGAAGAATGCCTTAGTGAGCTGGGGATGTTTAGTCTGCAGAAGAGAAGGTTAAGAGGGGACAGGATAGCCATGTTTAAAGGGATGTCATGTTGAGGATCGAGCAAGCTTGTTTTCTGCTGCTCCAGAGATCAGGACAAGGAGCAATGGATTCAAGCTGCAGGAAAGGAGATTCCACCTAACCCTCAGGAAGAACTTCTGATGGTCAGAGCTGTCCGGCAGTGGAAAATAGAGTGTGGTGGAGTCTCCTCCTTCTTTGGGGGGGTTTTAAGCAGAGGCTGGATGGCCATCTGTTGGGAATGCTTTGATGAGTGTTCCTGCATAGCAGAATGGGGTTGGACTGGATGGCCCCTGGGGGTCTCTCCCAATTCTCATAGGATTCAAGGATAGAAAGAAGAGAAGCCCTTGCTGAGGAGCAGCCTTTGGGGTCAACTGATTCCAAACCCACCCAACAGTTGCCCCGTCCAGCCCGTATTTTACTAATTTCTTTGCAAGAACATCTTGGGGAACTTTAGGGCTTTTTTGGGGGTCCAGACAGCGGGGGCAAACTTTCCAAGCTCTGTGCGTTTCTGGACCAGTCCTTTTTCCCCCGGCAGGGCTGTCCACACGGTGTCCCCCTTCCCCTTCCCTTGGAGAGGACAAGGCATCTCTTCCGCCTCCGTCTCCAATGGACGGAGAGACCACCAGAGTTTAAGCTGTTAAGACATGTCAAACGGTGGGGTCACGGGTGCAAATTCTGTCCCAGCCAGGCTCGAGTGAGAACAGCAAGGCCGCCATCTTGATGGATGGATGGACGGCCCACTCTATTAATCTGGGTTGTGTCACAAACAATGAGCGAGGGGCTTTCTCACGGGAGACCCTCGCCTCCGAGCTCGCGTCAACACCATCTCAACCTCATTTCCCTCCCCGAGCCGACAACTGTTGTCAACGCCACACTCACAATCCAGCTGCAAAAAAAGAGGAAAACCCACCTTTCAGTTGGTGGTGGTGGTCTCCCTAGCTTCCCAAGGAAATTTGGGTGCCCCGAGTTCAAATTCACCCTTTTAGGGTGCAAAGCATGTTTCTCTTGTGTGCAGCTGGACTGATTTTTTTTAATCTATTCATTTGGGTTCTTTTTTAAAATATTAATAATAATTACATTCACCTAAATCTAACATTTCTTTTTTTTAATGGAGGGGTCTAATTTTAAACATTGTTTAGGTTGCCTATTCAAAGGATATTAAAAGAATACTTAATAATTCTAAATATTGTTTAGTTGCCTATTGAAAGAACATTCAAAGAATACTTGATTCCAAATATTGTTTAGTTGCCCATACAAAGAATATTTAATTCAATTCGTCTGGAAAAGAAGAGCAAGCAAGCCAGACAGCGGGAAGGCCGGGAGGGACTCGCGGGGGGGTGGGGAAGAAGGCCCTCTCTCCCTCCCTCCCTCCCTCCCTCCCTCCCTCCCTCCCTCCCTCCCTCCCTCCCCAGGAGGGTCCGGAGCGGCCAGGAGGAAGAGGCGCCTCACCCGCCCAGGAGGAGCGGCTCTCCCTCCCTCCCTCCGAAGAGCCCACCCGCGGCAAGGCTGAAAGCCAGGTGCTGGGACCCCAGGAGCCCCTCCTCTCTCCTCTCTCTCGGCGGGCGGGGGGAACCCCTCCCCCCTTTTTTAAATTTATTATTTATTTATTTATTTATTTGTATCCCGCCTCTCCATATAGATCGAGGCGGCGAACAACTTACAAATAGCATGTATTTCGAAACATTTCTATACATGCCCCCAACAAGCTGGGTATTCATTTTACCGACCTGCGAAAGGATGGAAGGCTGAGTCAACCTTGGAGCCCGGCAGGATCGAACTCACAACCTTGTGGCTTGCAGTACTGGCATTTAACCACTGCGCTACCACGGCTCCCCTCCAGCCCCCCACCCCGCTGCGGGGCCACGGACCTGCACGGCCCCCCGGGACTTGGAGACGATGAAGGGGGGAAGCAGGAGGGGGAACCCGGTGGGCCCGCTGAGGGGGGAGCGGCAGCATCAGCGCCCCTCCCCTGGAACAGAGAGAGAGGGGGTGCAGGGAGAGGCGCCAGCGGGAGGGAGGGAGGAGGGAGGGGGACTCTACCTCGCATGCGCAGTGTCACCGCCACCACGCCTTTTCTCTTTCCCTCCTCGGGGGCTCCTTCCCGCCTTTTCCTCCGGCCCCCTTCCCCCACACTTTGGGAGGGAAAGCCCGGAACGGAAGCGTGCATGCCTCAACAACCACACCCTCTCAGCTCCGTTTTGCCTGCCATTTTCCCTCAGGCGCCATTTTCCCTCAGGCGCTCCGCGGGGGAGAGAGCCAGCTCGGAGCAGGGGGGGTGCCTGGGGGGCTGCGGGTGCAGGTAAGGGCCCTGGCTCGCCCTTCCATTGCCCGGTGACTGGCCCGTTTATTCAGACAGCTCCGTTTCATTCTCATAGGCCTTTCAAGGGTGATGCTCCTTTAAGACTCGGAGGCGCTCTGGCTCCCAGCTCTGGAGGAAACAGTGGCGTTGGACTAATAGTAATAATGGTGGCGTTTCCTTGGGGGTGAAATGGGGGCGCCCCCCCGCTGTGCTGAGGGGTGTGTGGGGTTTCTCCTCCCTTATCTCTCCGTTCTAATGATCCCCTTTCGTCCCCCTGGGCTGGAGGGGGGGCGGCTGGTGGGCGCTTTGAGGAAACGGAGGGCCTGGTTTCAAAGAGGGGCTCCGTGAAAGCGAAGGAATAATTAACGGGAAAGAACCCCCCCCCCAAGGGCGACAGGCGATCTAATGGCTACTTAAAGGGCATTAAGAACAAAATATGTGTATAGAAGGAGCAAAGGAAGAAAATATCATGGCCACAAAGCACAGTTGAGGTGCACTAAAAATACATACATACATATATATATATATATATATATCTCTGAGGAGAGAAACCCCTAAAGGAGAAGAAATGGGAGGGGGAGAAGTTACGTTTCGGAAGAAAGGAAGTGTTTTTAAAGGAAAAGAGGGCAAAAAGCCTGAAACTGTGTGGTTGAGGGGGGGGAATGAGGTCCCTCCACCTTTTTCCTGAGGGGACAGGAGGGAAGAGGCGAGCTTTCCTACCTGCTTTCTGCCTTTTTCTTCCGATGGAAGTTTAGAAATACCTTTTAAAAAGACAGCACAGGAGGCAGATTCAAACATTAGTTGTAGAAAGCTGTTTTTTCTTTTTTAAAGGAATAAAATGAGAGAAGGAAAAAGCAGAGACAGACCAAAATAATACTGTATCAAAATAAAATACAGTGAAGACTAAAAAGAAAAAGGAAGATGAAGGGTTTTTTTTTTAAAGAAAGCACAGTTAATGGGAGTCAAGGAGTGGAAAATGAATTACATTTTGAAAGAAATCAAGCCAAAAATGCTGAAAGTGTGCAGTCTGTGAGGAAAATGGAGGTAATCCACAGCTTTCTTCAGGGGATGAAGAGAAATTTATTTATTTTTTTGTTATGGACTAAATTTGTCTACTGTCTTTTTCTTTATACAGGAAAGAAGGCAGCTTCCCAACTTTTTAAAGAAGGGACGATAGGATAAAGTTTCAAAGGTAAGTTCCACAAAACTGTCTTTTTTAAAAGCAAGTCTTTTGAAAAGAAATAAGGCCAAAAAGCTTGAAAATCTGAAGGGAAAATAGAGGCCATGCAGTTTTTCTGGGAGAATGAGATGGGTTTCCTTATTGCTGTGTATTATTTTTATACAGGATCCAAGGAAGCTTACAAACATTTCAAGGAAAACACCACAGGATTCATTTTGGAAGGTAAGTTTTGCAAAAGTGTTTTTTAAAAAGCAAGAACTTGGCATTCCTGAAAAGGCAATGTAAAGACATAGCAACGCAACACATAGTTCGAATTTAGAAAAAAAGGATTAAGAAGAATAAAAGAAGAAGGCATTTGAATAAACCATAAGGAAAAAGGAAGCCAGAGGGGATTTATTATTTCTTTCTTGAATTCATACCTTTCTTCTTGTTCAGGTCCCAGGGCAGCTTGCAAACATTATGGCGGGGAGGGGCGGGGGAGGACAGGATAAAATGAAAACATTAATTGTGTAAAAAAAAATTGAGAAAAAAATTGAACGTGACTTTGGTTTGGAAAACAAGACAAGGACAGAGCATTTGAATGCACAGTTTAAAGATAGTTTCAAAAAAGATTGAAAAAGAGAACTGAAGGCATTTAAGGAACAGCAGGAAGGAACTGAGGGGGAAAAGAAAACACACATTCAAGGAAAGGAGCATTTTTTGAAAGAAAGCAGGGAAAAAATATCTGAAAGACTGAAGGAAGTTTGCAGCTTATGGGACAGGAAAGGGAGCAAGAAGACAGACGTGCCTATTTCATTTGTTTTTAAATTTATTTCGTGTAAATCTCTTCTTGTTTCCAGTGGAGGACTCGAGGAAGAGGAGAAAGGATAAGAAGGGAAACATGGAGATCTTCAAAGGTGAGGGGATCTGGGAAAGAAAGAAGAAACAAACCTTAGGGGAGAAGTAGTACTAATAATGTGTGAGGGAAATTGTATTGCATTTTGTTTAAGCTTTTGTTTAAAACTGTCTTGTTTGAAAAGAAGTGCTTTAAAAAGAAATAAGGCAAAAAAAACTTGAAAATCTAAGGGGAAAATGAAGGCCATGCAGTTCTCCTGAGAGGATGAGGTGGATTTTATTATTGTTACTTTCTGTTTTTATACAGAAATGCAAGGCAGGATACAGCCACTTTAAGGAAGACACCATGGGATTCATTTTGGAAGGTAAGTTCTACCGAAGTTGTTTTAAAAAATCAAGAACTTCGCATTGCTGAAAAAGCAATGGAAAGATGTAGCGATGGAATACACAATTAAAACATGGTAAAATAGAATTGGAAAGAAGAAAAGAAAAAGAGATTTGAATAAAAAACAAGGAAAAAGAAGCCAAAGGGGGTTTATTATTTGTTTTTTAAATGCATGCCTTTCTCCTTATTCACGTTCCAGGGCAGCTTACAAAAATTATGAAAAAAACCAAAGGATAAGATAAATATCTTAATTGTGTAAAAGGCTTTTTTAGGAAATGAAATAAAAAGTGAGTTTGCTTGGAAATAGGGCACAAGGTCAAAGTAGTTGAATATGGAGAAACATGTTTTTAAAAAAGATGGAAAAAGAGAATTGAAGGCACATAAGCAGCAGAAGAGCAGCAGAAACAGGTAAGGATCTCCTTCCAGTTTCAAGCACAAAAGAGTGGATCTTATTAGAAAACGATAAATTACTGAAATTAGAGGGATTTAACTTGCACTATGGCTGGTGTGCATATATCTGTTATGATAAACATAAAATTAATAAAATATTTACAAAACACTATGTTAGGAAAGCAATTTTATGAATCTGGTTAAAATTAAGAAAAAAATGTATTTAAAAATACCAGCTTCGACCTCGCCTCATGAGGCATTTTATGAACTTGAGAAGGTCAGGGTAAAAGAGTGGATGACATATAAGGACATACTTAAAAAAGAAGGGAAGATTATTAGACCTAAAACCAGGGAAGAACTGATGGGGGAAGGCTATTTAACACATTGGTTGTTACATAGACAATTATTAGAAAAATATAAAGAACACACAAAATGTAAAGGAATATTGTGAGAAGATACAGAATTTGACAAGATAATAAATTCCGAAATTAAACAGCCATTAAGTAAGATCTATAAATTGTTATTAAATTTAGACTTAGAGGATGAGATTGTGAAGAGAAATATGATAAAATGGGCCCAAGACTTAGATCGTTCAGTAACTTTAGAACAATGGCAGAAGGATTGGAAGATTAATCAAACCTTTACCAGAAGTTATAATTTAAAAGAAAACTTCTTTAAAATTTATTATAGATGGTGCCTAACCCCAACCAGAATATCTAAAATGTGTAAAAAAAAAAAAAAAGGAAGCGCTTACATGCTGGAAATGTCAAGAGGTAGGCTCTTTCTATCATATGTGGTGGCGTTGCAAAAAAGCAAAAAAATTCTGGACACAAATTCATAGTCAGATAGAGAAACTGTTTAAAATTAAATTTGTAATGTCACCAGAAATTTATTTGTTAAATAATTTATTTGTTAAATAATTTAATAGGGTTAGAAGCAGTATTGAAAAGAGAAACCTTGAGGATATTAAGAGAAACATGTATAGGAAATGGAAGAAGGGGGAAACCACCAAAGAAGAATTTAAGCAAGTAGCTAGGAGATGTAGGGAGGAGGTCAGAAAGGCTAAAGCACAGAACGAACTCAGGCTGGCCAGAGACATTAAAAACAATAAAAAGGGTTTTTTTAAATATGTCCGCAGCAAAAGGAAAAAGAAGGAGATGGTAGGGTCGCTGCGCAGAGAAGATGGCAAATTACTCACAGGGGGGAGAGAAAAGGCAGAGCTACTTAACACCTTCTTTGCCTCCGTTTTTTCCCAGAAGGATACAAGCACTCAACCTGGCGGTTGGGGAGCAGGGGAGGAAGCCGGGGAAATGAGGCACATAATAAGTAGAGAGGTGGTACAGGAATACCTGGCCGCATTGGATGAATTCAAGTCTCCAGGGCCAGATGAATTGCATCCTAGGATATTAAAAGAGCTGGCAGAGGTCATTTCAGAACCGCTTGCTATAATTTTTGAGAAATCTTGGAGGACAGGAGAAGTTCCAGCAGATTGGAAGAGAGCAAATGTTATCCCCATCTTCAAGAAGGGAAAAAAAGAGGACCCAAATAATTATCGCCCAGTCAGCCTGACATCAGTACCCGGAAAGATCCTGGAGCAGATCATTAAGCGTTCAGTTTCTAATCATTTAGAAAACAACGCAATAATCACGAGAAGTCAACATGGATTTCTCAAAAACAAGTCCTGTCAGGCTAATCTTATCTCTTTTTATGATAGAGTTACTAGCTTGATAGATGAAGGGAATGCTGTGGATGTAGCATATCTCGATTTCAGTAAGGCCTTTGACAAAGTTCCCCATGACATTCTTGCATCGAAGCTAGTAAAATGTGGGCTAGACAGGGCTACTGTTAATTGGATATGTAATTGGTTGACCGACCGAACCCAAAGGGTGATCAGGGATGGCTGCTTTTCATCCTGGAGAGAAGTGACTAGTGGGGTGCCACAAGGTTCTGTCCTGGGCCCAGTGCTGTTCAATATTTTTATCAATGACTTGGATGAAGGAATAGAGGGCATGCTCATCAAATTTGCAGATGACACCAAATTGGGAGGGGTTGCTAATACGCCAGAGGACAGGATCAAAATCCAAAATGACCTGGATAGATTGGAGAGCTGGACCAGGGCGAACAAAATGAAATTCAACAGAGAGAAGTATAAGGTCCTACACTTAGGCAGAAAAAATGGAATACAGAAATATAGGATGGGGGACACGTGGCTGGATAGCAGTACGTGTGAAAGGGATCTAGGAGTCTTCATAGACCACAAGCTGAACATGAGTCAGCAGTGTGATGCGGCGGCCAAGAAAGCCAACGCAATTCTCGGCTGCATCAATAGGAGTATGGTGTCTAGATCGAGAGAGGTACTAGTGACGCTCTACTCTGCTTTGGTTAGACCCCATCTTGAATACTGTGTCCAGTTCTGGGCACCCCAATTCAAGAAGGATATTGACAAGCTGGAGAAAGTCCAGAGGAGGGCGACCAAAATGGCGAGGGGCCTGGAAGCCATGCCCTATGAGCATAGACTTAGAGAGCTGGGGATGTTTAGTCTGCAGAAGAGAAGGTTAAGAGGGGACATGATAGCCATGTTTAAATATTTGAAGGGATGCCACGTAGAAGAAGGAGAGGGCTTGTTTTCTGCTGCTCCAGAGACCAGGACAAGGAGCAATGGATTCAAGCTGCAGGAAAGGAGATTCCACCTGAACCTCAGGAAGATCTTCCTGACAGTAAGGGCTGTCCGGCAGTGGAATCTGCTGCCTCGGAGTGTAGTGGAGTCTCCTTCCTTGGAGGTTTTTAAGCGGAGGCTTGATGGCCATCTGTCGGGAGTGCTTTGAGGGTGTTCCTGCATGGCAGGGGGTTGGACTGGATGGCCCCTGTGGTCTCTTCCAACTCTAGATTTCTATGATTCTATGAAAATACAGAACCAGCACATGCTTAGATAAATCCATCACCTTCACATGCAACTCCGATGTGCTCAATAAAACATCATCTCAGTTGAACAGCCCTACCTATGAATTTTAGCAGTTCTAGTTACAACGTTTGTACCTTGAAGGAAGTGGGCTAACCATTTACTATGGTCCCAGGGTGTAATTCTGTCGAGTATTGTCTGTAGGAACTGGGCCCTTTCTGTGTCATATACTTTGCAGCTGAATAGGACATGCTCAACATCTTCTATTTCAGAGGCCCCACAGACACGCGTTCTCTCAATATCTGGCACTGGATGGAATCGTCCATATCTGGCCATGGAATCTACCTGCTCGAATCTTGCTCTGGTTAAAGCTGTTCTATAATATTGGGTCAGGTCCATTGTCAGATATTTTTCTATTTGAAAGGACTTTCTATTTTGGGCCAACCGTTTCATTGACCTAATATTCACGAGTGTCTCAATATCAATTTGGGCTTTTACATCCATAACTCTTTGTTTAAATATTTCTATGGCCTGATGTCTAACCGATAATAAATGTTGTGTTGAAAAACCAAGATGTGAGATAATTTGATAAAGCTGGCTAACCCATGAAAACTGCCCATTTGTTCTTCCAGGCACATTTT
This sequence comes from Ctenosaura bakeri, assembly GCA_948474755.1. NCBI lineage: Eukaryota > Metazoa > Chordata > Lepidosauria > Squamata > Iguanidae > Ctenosaura > Ctenosaura bakeri. The sequence goes on from CAOLHI010006243.1 coordinate 32,523, forward strand.
TGGAAATCTGTCAGAATCCAATGAAAGGATCTTCCACCAGTAATTGAAGGCTTTAATTATAGTCAGACTGTAAATTGAATGGGTGCCTCTTTCAGCTCTTCCTGCTGCTCCAGGAGTATTCCTGTCGGTCCCCAAAACAGTCCTCAAGAAAGGGGCTTGATTTTGTTCAAGTGGGAGGGCCTTTGAGAGCCCCCACAATTCAACACCATAGGTTAGAACTGGTGTAATTTTTGCCTTGTATACCTTCCAAATGGGGAGCAAGGAAGTTGGGTGATTATAACTGAGCAATTTAATTAACATTTTGGAACCTGCTGTAGCCTTTGTGGAACTTTGTTTGAAATGATTAGTCCAAGGCCCTGTATCTGTAAAAACAACCCCTAAGTATGAAAAGCAATCGGTTTGATTTATAGGCTCCCCGTCCAAGTACCCATTATGTTTTGACCCCTCTTTTCCCAAATGCCACCACTTTGGATTTGGACTTGTTGATGTTCAAACAATTGGCGGCACAACATGCACTGAATTTCCTCAACAGTCTTCTGGACCTACTTGGGAATGAGCCTTTAGAACCATATCATCTGCATATAGAAGGATATTAATATGCCTGTTTAGAATTTTTGGCTTTGGACATCGATAAAATAAAAATTCAGGAATGTTATTAACAGCACGGGGCAGAACACCCCCCTGTCTGACACCTTTAGCGGTGGGTTATTCCAGAAAGGGGAGCCATTGCATCCAGTACGGACCTTCAGGGATGTATTTGTAAAAAGGGCCTCGACCAGGTATAGGAGTCCAGGTTCCTTTTTCTTACCAGCTTCCTCCATAAGATGCCTCTATTTAGGGAGTCAAATGCCACACTCAGGTCTATAAAGGCTGTAAATAGATGATTGCCATGGGTTGTGTATTTGGTAATAAGGTGTTGTAAAATAAAACAATTATCTATTGTAAGAATCCAGATCAAAACCCCGGGCCTGTTCTTCCACTAATATGTTCTTCTTCTCAGTTACCCAGTCCTCAGTTTTACTTAGGAGATGTTTTGCATACATCTTAACTGTCATGTCCTAAGGCTGATGGGTCTATATTTTGGGATCTTCCTTTTTTTTTTTGTATATGGGAATTATGATGGAAAGTTCCCATGGGAGTTGCAGTCATTCCCAAGGCAAACCTTTTCCCCAACCTTTGGTCATTTAAAAACTTTTGAAAGAAAAAGTTGCTGCCCTCCCCAACCTCTGCATTATTGAGGTGCACAGTTTTTTTGCTGCCTTCTGAATCTCAGCGTCTCTCCTCACTCCCATCCCATCCTTGCCCTGATTTCATCCCTTTCCTCCCTGCCTCTTCCCCCCCCAATTTCCACTCTGAGGACGGGCTGGTCCTCGTCTCTCTAGCTCAAGCACCCCTTGGTTCCTTCTGGGCATGCCAGCTCAGGACCCCCAGACTCCCCCCCATGGCCCCCTTTCCTCTTGGACGAGATTTGGTGGGGCAGGGGCAAATTTTCCTTTTTTAGACTACAACTGCAGATCCCCAGCCAGATTTGCAAATTGGGAACTGCAGCCCCCCAAAGAGAACTCTCCTTACTGAGTCCTGGGGCTGACATTTGGGCTGGAAAAGATTTCCCAGAACTCTTGCACCGACCAGCCTTCGAGATTGGGAGCCCCGCATGAGCCATTCTAAGTTTACTTTGCAGGCTGGGGGATTCTGGGATTTGGAGCCCCCCCAAAAAGAGCCATTTCCCCCCAGCTGTGCGCCTGCCTTCTCCTCCTGCAAAATGTGCCTTCTCTCCCTGCTCCTTGCCCTGTCGGCCGGGGCCTTTTCCTCCACACCGCAGTAAGAATGAGTGGCTTTGTGCCGGGTCCTCTGGGTTCTGGAAGGTTCCTCTGGGAGGAGGAGGGGGGGGAGGGCCTCCCCGAAATGAAAGGCACCCACCTCCGGGGGGGCAGCCGCCTGGGTTCCTCAGAGGCCATTCCTCGAGGTCTCTCGTGGCTGGCCGGCCACACCCTGAACAGCCTCCGGGTGGGCATGGCCCACACCCCCCAAAGGCCGATACTGGCCCAACCGAGAAAGTGGGCCAGAGGGAGGCTGGCAAAGCAGTTTCTCGTCCTCTGGAAGGAGGATGAGGATGAGGATGATGAAAGTATTTTCCCGGTTGTCTCTTCTGGTGGATTTCTCTGAAAACCCCCCCTATTCTGACTTTGGAGGGTGGTCCGAAAAGTGTCTCCCATCATTCCCTCTCCTTTCTCATGAACTAGCTTGGAAAAGTTACTTTTTTTTTGTTGAGAAAGGGGGAAAGTGGCTCTAGGGTCTGCAACTGTGGTTAAACCACCCCCAGATTCCACAGCATGGGCACCACAGCTCCCAGGATGCGTGTCGAGGATGGGGAGTTGGAGTGGGAGACTCTGGAAGCTCTTGCCACTGAGGGAAAAGAACATTTTTTAGAGTTTGGAAAAGTTTCTTAATCTATTGGGAGGGGCTGGCGATGACTCCCATAACCTACAGTGGTGATGAGAACAACAGAATCTTTCCCCCTTTGGGGGCTTGGAGCCCACCACACCTGCTGGGGGTTTTGGGGAGTTGGGTTTTGGGAAGGGAATTTTTCCCCGGGTTTTTGGGTGATGCCAAGGTGGTTCATCTGGGGGAGGGGGGGGGTGGTCACCCTTCTCCTCACCACCACCTGGAGGGAGTTTCTCATCCGCTGGCTTAGCTCCATATCTGTCCACCATCATTCTTTTTGGAGAGGTTGGAAACAGTGTGAGTTAGTTTTTTCTGTGCCAGTGTCTATTTGTTGAGCAATGTATAAAAAACAAATGAACAAACAAAATCAGTTGTGTAACAATTTCGGTTTTTTTTGGCGTTGCCTTCAACTCTTTTCCCAAAATTTGGAGACCCTAAAGGCAAACCAATCCTTGGAAAGATTTTTTTGGGGGGGGGGTTGCTCTTTTCCTTCCTCTGAGGCTGAGAGAGTGTGCTTGCCCATGGAAACCTGTGGGGAGGCCCCCCCTCTCAGCTAAAAGGGGGAAAACCCAAAATTTGCTCCTTTGAATAAATCTTTCAAATAACTCTTTTGTATTTTGTATTTAAAACACATGTCAACTTATGGAAACCCCATGAGTTTTATAGGGTTTGCTTAGGCAAGGAAGGTCAGAGTCATTTTGCCAGTTCCTCTGGAATAGAACTTCCAGCACCTGATATGTATTGGTGGTCTCCCCTCCGAGTCCTAAACCCGGCCTGACCCTGTTACCTCCAAGGTAGACGGGATCTGGTGGTACCTTTAAGGTATATGCGGCCACCGTGACTCAGTATTTTCACTTGAAGACATGGAACAACAACAAAGCAATGCAGATCCCCTGTGGTATCTGGTTTTTTGGAGGCCAAGATTCAAATCCACGCTTGGCCCCAGAGACCCACAGGGTGACCTTGGATGAGTCACACTCTCTCAGCCTCAGAGGAAGTCAATGGCCAACGCAAGGACAGAGGGTAAGGGGAAAAATTTAGGGTTTTTTACAGCACAAATCTAATGGAAAGATGCAGAGAAGCATGTAAGAAAATGGGGGACCATGGTCTAAAAATGGGGTGGCCCCTTTTCAGAGTTCCAGATGTTCTTTTGGGCTGCAACTCCCAGCGCCCTCTGCCACCAGCCATGGTGGCTGGGGCGTGGGAATTGCAGTCCAAACATAGCTGGGAAAAAGTAAATATCCCACTCCTGAAAACCGTTAAAATTTACATATCCCTCTGTGGTAAAAATGGCTGTGGGCCCCCCTCTCGTTAACTGGTTGGTTCAGTACAAATTTGGGCATCCGTGCCTCATTTTAACCTCCTCCAAATTGGGCTGTAGCTAAACATGTTTTTGGGGTTTGGGTTTTTTTTTTATTTTTAAAAAATGTTAAGCAGTTTTTAAAATTTTTTGGAGTTGATATTGGGATGCCCCCCAAGGTCTTTGGGTATAGGGTGGGATAGGGTATGGGGAGCCAGCGTGGCATGGCAGTTGGTGTGCTGGATGGGGCCAAAGGGAAAAAGGGGTTAAAACTTTCTCAGCCGTGGAAGCCCACTGTGTGACCTTGGACAGGTCACACCCCTCAGCCTCAAAAAAGGCATGGGAAAGCCCCCTCGGATGGAAACTTGGGGCCATCTTCTTGACTTTGGACAGGGACTTGGAGATCTTGGTTCAAATCCCCGTTAGCTGTGGAAGCCCACCAGGTGACCTTGGGTGAATCTCACTCTCTCCACCTCAAAGGAAGGCAGGGGTGGCAAATCCACTGTAAACAAGGCTGTCCCAGAAAGAAAAAATAGTACATATTCTCAGCCCCCGAAAACCATGTGATAGGTTTGCCATAAGTTGGAAATGATTCAAGACACACAACCACAACAGAGGGTCACCTAAGTGAAGAGTCAACCTGAAGATGCATCATAGCAGTAAAAAAAGAGACAAATGAGATAGATAAGATATCTTCCCCCAGGGGGAATAAATGAGATGATGTGGCAATAATGCTTGGTAAAGTGGGGGTTTTGGGAAAAAAGGAAAGGAGGAGGATGGATGGATCATGGAGGAAGCCCTGGCTACGCTAGCTTGCAAGGCCTGAGCAGGGTTGTTGATAACAGGCTGACCTGGAGCTCTCTCAATAGAGAGTTCATAACTCAAAGTTGACTGGATAACAATAATAAATTTACAGATAAAAAAGTTACTCAATAAACGTGAAGGGCCCGAGATGGCCCACCTGCCATGGTTGAAGGTGAGACAACAGCCTCATTGCCTCCACCCAGATGGTCTCCCTGAGCACGTTGGACAGAGGGTGGGGGGTGAGATATCAATTAGTTCAACAAATCATAAATAAATAACTAAATCTTTAAGGGAATTTTGGCTAGAGGTTTTTAAAGAGATAAAGGAGATAACAGGAGTTGAGGTACCGGTATGTTCAAAAATAGGGTTGCTGTCTTTTTTAAAGAGGTGGGTGTACCCAGGTAATAAAGGAACTAATGACAAATTTGTTAACTGCAGCGAGGTTAATAATAGCAAAAAAATGGAAAACAAATGAAAAACTTCAAATAGAGGAATGGTATAAAGAAGGGTAAATCGCAATTAATATAAAATTTAAAATGTCAAATTTGATTTTTGAAAGGTTTAGTAAAAGGGAACATTTTGAAGAAATTTGGAAAATATTTTTGGAAAAAGCTTTGATAAGAGATGGTAAAGCTACCCTTTCACAAAAAAATGGCAATTTTGGAAAGTGGATTAAATAAAAAGTTGGCTCTGGGGGGTGGGTTACCCTTTGTTGTGATAATAATGTGGTGTTTTGTTTAAATTGGAGTTGAGTTGTTTAATTTTTAAAAAACAAAACAAAACAAAAAAAAAAAAAATAAGTTAAAATATAATCAGCTTTGGGGTTAATATGTTTAAATAACAAAATTGTATTTAGTAATAGCATTAGATTTAAAATTTTAAAGGGGAAAAAAATAGAATTAAGAATGATATTACTATAATAATGAGTATAATGAGAATAAGAATTAGAGATAGGTAGTAAAAATATATAGGTAATCAGATATAGAATAAGCTGAATAATTTTTATTTAATTATATAAAAGAAATAATAATGTAAGTTTTTTTTTGGGTTTAAATCTTTTTATTTTATTATTAGTTGTACCACATGGTGTTTTATTTTTGTGCTTGTGTTATGTTAATATAATAATAAAAAATTAAAAAAATAAATAAATAACTAAATCTGGAGGGGGTCTCAGATTGCCCACCGCAGGGTTCTAAAATCCCTGGTGCTCTCCCTGGCTGGGGTGTTGTGTCCCTGTGGGGATGGACCCAGTGCCCTGAGGGGACCATGGCCAGCCTCTTCTTTTTGGAGCAGCCCAGGCCTGGCTTGGGCTGTGGGAAGCCAGGGGCTGGGGTGGGGCAGGGTGGGGAGCATAAAAGACCTTGTGGGGGAAAAGGCCTGGCCCTCCTCTCCCCCTTCCTGGAGGCTGGCTGGTGGCCCACTGGCTCACCAGCT